>PVJI01006748.1:0-83743 GCA_004026765.1 Micronycteris hirsuta | reverse complement strand
ATCAAGTAAAGTGTCCCTCATGCTGCCCAGCAGCCCTCAGCAGAGAAGTGGAGGTCAGGGACAGGAAGGACAAGGAGACCCTCCCCCCTTCCCTCCGTGGGTGGCACACAAGGGTTTGGGTTCAGCATGTTCCAGACAGTGTCTGTGGGTCCCCCAGGTGCCCGCTCTGTGGGTCCAGGGGTCTGACCTACAGGGACAAAACCTGTGGTGCCCACGCCCTTCAACCAAAGGCCCCAGGAACTCAGGTGTGGTTGAACAGGTTATATCCATCCCTGGGGCAGTGAGGGAGGACGCACACGTGAGGAGTCTGGGGTGTCTCAGAGAGAGGGTGTCAGGGAGGACCTGGTGTGACCTTTGGGCTGTCAGGGGACCTGGGGGAATGTGGAAGCAGGACCTTGCTCTGGGTAGGATGCTGTCAGGATGGTGCAGGGGTGTCATTGGTCACTCATAGCCAGGACAGGTGAGGTTGGTCCCTGCCGTGGTCTGCACACTGTTCATGCTTCCTCTGTGCTCAGACCCCACTGCAGAGTGGTCTTGACTTTGTCCTGACCCATCCCAGTGACAAAGTGCCTTGTCTGAGGTGCTGCTCCATGAAAGTGCTCATGTCCAGGTGTCAGGGCTGCGCTTCACTTACTTTCTCAGGACACAGCCCTGCCCTGTGGCTCCTGCCTGGTTGGTCACTGGGGAGCCCCGCAGGGGATGGATGGTGCAGAGTCATGGCTTTCTCCCTACAGGGCCTCCTCAGCCAGACACTGTCCCTTTGTGTAGATTACATGTCCTTTGAAGAAAGTCCTCCCTATGGGATTCTGTCCTTTCAGGTCTTTAAAAGGCTTTCATCCTTCTCCCCTTGTGCTTAGGAATTTAGTGTCAGTAGGAAAGACTCCACAGTTCCTGGCCTGGGTCAGGGCTCTTCTGTGGAGAAGTTTTCTCCTCTCCACAACCACGTGAGAGAAACTTCCCATGGTGGAGGAACCCCAAAAAGTGCCTGACAGTTCTAGCATTAATTACATCCAGAGTTTCACACTGGGACATGCATAGAACGCACTGCTAGGTTGGTGACCAGACAAGGTGCAGATCCTTCCCCCACATGGCAGGGGAAAAGCTTACACAGGAAAGGTGGGATGGATAGGGGCTCTGGGGTGTGACCTGCTTCACCTGAGGGGGAATTTACTTGTCCTCCCAGGGCCAGGGTGAGGGGCTGTTCCAGGAACCAGCATGTCTAGGACATGGGGGAGGGGATGGTCTAGCAGTCTCTAAGGGGACTTAGGGGAAATGAACCTCTGTTCTGGCCAGGATCTGGCTAGATCGAGAGTCTAGCAACGGTCAGGCAGTGGTCACACTCTCAATCAGTCTCTCCTGCACAGCACCCTCTGGGAACAGCTCCTGGGGAATCCCTGCTGGGCTCGTCCAGGGTGTGTGTGCCCCTCCCTGCTGTGGAGGCCCTCACCAGCACAGAGGGCTCCCCACAACTCAGGCTCACTTTTCCTCCCCAGCACTGGGCTCTGATCCCCACGTTGAAATGAAGGGCTATGAGGCTGGAGGGATCCGTCTGGAGTGCACGTCTGCCGGCTGGTACCTACAGCCCCAAATCCAGTGGAGAGATGCCAGGGGACACAGCTTGTCTGCTGAGGTGGCCACAGAGGCTACAGACCCCCAGGGCCTTTATGCAGCCTCAGCCTCTGTGATCCTGGAAGGTGGCTCTGGGGAGGGGGTCTCCTGTGTCATCAGAAACCCCTTGCTGGGCCAGGAAAGGTCAGCCAGGCTTTCCATAGCAGGTGAGTGCCCTGCCCTCTTTCCTGGGCTCCAAGGGTCTGCTGGGGGAAGGTGTGGTTGTCTGCTGCTGACCTGGGTCTTTGCAGGGACAGAAGGGACAGAGCAAGGACCTGGGGTGCAGTCCCCATGAAGCTGTTTATGTCACAGACACCTTCTGAGCATTTCCTGCATGCCACTAAGTGTGACAGACAATGGGAATTGGGGGAAATGGTCAAGATGAGCAAAGACACAGAGAAGGGGAAAAATATATACAATGCAAATCTTAGAAAAAGGACTAATCGTCTTAAAATATAAAACAACCAAGTAGAGCAATGAGTAAAGAACAGGAATTGTCAGTACACAGAAAAGGAAATAAGTCACAAAAAGGCATGCAATCTCACTGACTAAGGAGGTGATTTCTACCTGTGAGACTGGCAACAAAGGAAAAACGAGGTGGTTGGTAACACATTCCGATGGTGCAGTTGTGGGGAGTCAGTCACCCTTAGCGGTTTCTGGCGATTGTTTGGTGTATTTTTGGTGTCAATAGCACAACTCCCTTGGGTGACACTAGAGCCACCTTACCCAAAGCAGTCACTCAGTTATGCAAGATCCCACTTCTGGGACCTTATCTGACAAATCAGCTCACATTTCTGTGTGATGACCCATATGAAAGGTTATTTCCTATACATTAATTATAACAACAAAGAGCCAGAGACCCTGCAAGTGCCCCAATGGGACGGTGTGTGCAGTGGGTGCTGCCCTGGGAGGCAAACTCAGACCTGCTCCCTGTGCTGAGGTGGGAAGGTCGCCAAGACCCAGGGTGAGCAGGGAAACGACCTGCAGGCCAGCTGGTGTAGAGCGCTGCCTTTGGGGTAAGCAAAATAAAATAAATCTATAATTATGTTTTAAAATTTAATAAAACTTGCATGACGCTCACTGTGTGTCAGGCACTGTATGAGCATGAATTTAATCTCTTTCCCATCAGGACACCAGAAACAGAGGATTAAGTCATTAGTTCAAGGTCACAGAGCTAGTCAGGCAGAGGAATTCTGAATTGGAACCCAGGCCCTCCAGTCCTGAAGTTCACGTTCGTAATTACTAGATTAAACTGACTCAGAAGAAGCTAATAAATGGCAGTGGAAGGAGGAGTTGAGAGATTTCAATGTCTTTGTATATTGTTTTTATATTCAAAATATTCCCATGTGAGAGGCAGTTACTGCTGGACAATGGTGTTTTATGACAGCGATGGTTCTGGGCACTTTGGGGAGAGAACGATTATTTTCAGTCCCCAGATACTTTGTACCCAACTCAGGGATCAGCTGCGGCTAACCCTCCACAGGCCCCTTCTTCCGGAACGCACAGCCCTGGGTGGTGGCCCTGGGCGTGACCCTGCCAGCTCTGCTGGGGCTCCTGGTGGGGACGTGGTGCTTCCTGTGGCAACAACAGAAGAAGATCCAGGCCTTGTCCAAGGAGAAGGAGAGGGAGCGAGCAGAGAAAGAAGCAGCTCAGGCCGAGAAGCAGCAGGAGAGAATCGCCAAAGGTGAGGCCCCGCTGCAGGTGGTCACCACATCACCACCCCAGCCCACACCCACCAGGTGGGTCCTGTATTCGATCCCCTTTAAAGGAGTTTCTTTTTCTGCTTATTTCTAGAGAAGCTACTGGACAAAATCAGTAAGTGGTGATCCCTGGCCCACACATCGTGAAGTCCCTGCATTACACATGTCACTGACCCCTCACGTTGTTCCCTGCAGGGTGGACAAAGATCCCGTACCTACCACGTGAGTGCCCCGGATCCACATCTCAGCCTCCACCTGGATAGTTCAGCCCCTTTCCTCACCCTTAACCTACCAGGGGAAGAAGTGGGGACGCTGATGAGACCACCATGCAGTTGTCTCGGTGGGGAAGGAGCTGCGGTCTCTCTCCACCAGGGAGCGCTCATGGGGGACACCCCCACAACCAAGGACAGGAGAGGAGAGGGGTGGGGGAGGTGACCCAGTTTGTGAGTCCTCCCCGCCCTGATTGGTTCATAAACTCTGTAGCCCACTGAGAAGAAAGGCAGAAGGAGCGAAGAGTGTCTTAAAAACAGGAGTGGCAGGTGTCAGTTGTCGCAGATTTATCGTTACTGGTTAAGAAGTAGTATCTGAAATTTTCTCATTAGGTGGCCCCATTGTTTCCAGAAGTAGGCAGGAAATCATACAGACTGAGGTGAATGAAGCCCAGCACACAGGTACACGCATGTGTGCACAGGGCCAGCTTCTGCGCAGCACACCCAGGTCCTGGAGAACGTGGTCATCGCTTCCCGAGAGGGTCACAGTCCAGGTCCCCCAGGGGACGTCTGACCCTGGATAGCACCAAACCCTGAATGCACGAGGTTTCCCTTTTCATGTAAAGAAGGCTTCTCGTTGGCCCAGCAGCACTGCAGCATCGCTGTCCTTGCACTTTGGGGTCGTCACTGGGTAGAATAAGGGACACTGAACACCAGCGCTGAGATTCTGCGAACGTCCATGTGTCACAGAGACACTCCTCAGTGACTAATGGGGAGGATCCCAGGGAGGACGTGCTGGACTCAGGGAGGATTTTCAAGGGGACAGGTTGGAGCAGACAGCATGGGACCTCGTCACACTGCTTAAAATGATGTGCAATTTAAAAGTTATGAATTGTTTGTTTCTGCAACTTTTATTTACTATTCCCCAACTGTGGTTGACAGAAGGTAACTGAAACTCAGAAGCTGAAGTGGGGGTGAGAGGTGATTGCGGCACAGACATGGACAGGACAGCTGTGCGGTGACACTGGGACAGCCCGTGCAGGCGCCTGCGGGGCCTGAGCTGCAGCTGATGGAAAGAGGAGGGGGAGCCGAGAAGGGAACAGGCAGGGGGAGAGGTGGGGAGGGTGGGGGGCACACAGGAGATGACAGGGGTGCACAAGGGAGAGAAAGGAACTGGCTCAGACATGACAGTTCAGGTGACTCTGTCTCCCTTGCAGGTGGGGAGCGGTCTCAGGTCTATGCAGGTGAGTGAGTGTGATGCTCTCTGGTTTCTGGCTCCTGTGTGGGAAGCAGATACAGCCTTTCTCTGCTGGGTGAGGAGTGATCAAATCCAGCTCAGAGGCTCATTAGCTGTGGGTGAACCACCCCCTCCTGTCTGGACACTCAGAGAGGACCTTCCAGATACATTGTCCCCTCACCCTGCTGACACACACATCCACACCCGGGCACAGCCTGGCCTTGTCCCCCGTGTCCCAGCATGATGGAGGGAAGCCCAGCACTGGGAGAGGGTTTAGTCTAGTCCACAGAGCTGTAGATGTGGTAAGTGGACACTGGAGGAGACTGAGGAGAGGAGAGAGAAGAGGCTCAGTGAGGACAGTGGGTGGGGGGAGGACATAAAGAATGACCTTTCCTTGTCTGTGTCTCCTTCCTTCCAGAGTTGAAGATGGCCCTCTTCCAGCCTGGTGAGTGGATCACTCTGTGTCCCCAAGACAATCCCCGAGGGCCCCTGCTCCCTCTTTCTTCTCCAGATCTTCACTGGACAGTTCTGGGGGTTGTGGGGAGAGCTAAGATCCACATCTCAAAGGTGTCGCCACCTGCCAGGAACCCAGGGACCAGGGACAGGGGCTGTCCTGGGGTCCACGGGTGTCTGTGGGAGGAAGGGGAAGGAGGGGTGGGAATGGAGGAAGGGGCTGCAGGGAGAGGGAGGGTGTGACCTGACCAGGCTCCTGTCCCTGTGTGTCCTCATGTCATGGCGTGTTCCACAGTCACTCCTGCTCCGTGAGGGTTGGGACAAGGACTGAGTGAGGTGATGAGTGTGTGTTGGTCAGAACACCCACAGGAAACAGACGGCCTGTTTGACGGGGCTGTTTGTCTGGCAGTAATGACCACGGTGCGGAGAAGGTATAACATCTATAAACGATGCAGCAGCTCCTCAGACGATAACAGAATGTGCTGTTGGCTGACTCACTCACAGGGGCGCAGGGTCAGAGAGGACAGAGAACCCGGCAACCTGCCCAGATTATCCACTGACAACAGACCCCTTACAGCACTTTTTACACTGTAACTCGGGCACTCATGACTGACAGGAACAGGGACAAGGAATATGGCAGCAGCAGCCACACCTCCTGGTGTCTTGTGACAGGTGGTCCTTTATAACCCACACGATCACCAGTGTGGGGTTGACCTCGGTGCCCCTGTCACTCTAGCTGTTACTGACAAAAGGGCTCCTGGCCGTGTTTCAGGAACATGGATAATTGTCACCTAGAGGCTTTGGTGTGCTGGCTAAGGACAGTGAGGTGGGTCAAAGGTCACAGCATGAAAAGGTGAAAGAAATCCATGACACAGGGATGGGGTTGGATGTGTTCAAGTGACCGGTGGGGCGGTGTTTAAGGAAACCAACAAAACAAATGGGGCCCCAGGGCTCACAGCAGTGGGAGCTGTGACCACCCCTGGGCCGAGGGCACAGGGACAGGGAGGGGTCACTGGGGCTCAGGGAGGGGCTGCCTGGGAGGAATCATGCTGTGGTGGAGCATCTCCCTGGGGGACGTGGGGGGTCAGCGCTGTGCCTCCTTTCCTTCCTCCTTCCCGTCTTCAGCCTGCGCCCACCTTGTCCAAACCCACCAGTCACCAGAGTCCAGGGAGCCCAGAGATTCTGTCCATGGGGGACTGACTCCTGGGGTCAGAGAGGGTGGGGACAGGTGGGGAGTGGACTCCAGAGCACATGGATCCCCCGCCTGGCCCCAAGCACAGAAGGGACGTGGTGTCTGTAATCATGCCTGGCTTGCACTAAATATACCACTGATTTTGTCATATTCCACCCCAGAGATCAGTGTTTTTACCCCCATTTTACAGATAGGAAATTGAGACTCAATAATGGGTATCCAACCTTTTAGTGTCTCTGGGCCACGCTGGAAGAAAAAAGTTGTCTTGGGCCACATATTAAGTACACTTCTTTGTAATCACAAAACACTCTGATAATATTTTAAGTAAATTTACGATTTTGTGATGAGCCACATTCACGGCCGTCCTGAGCCGCACATGGCTGTGGCTGTGGGTTGGACACCCCTGCTCTAGATGTTCAGTAGCCGGTGTCTGTGGAACAAGAAACTGCAGAAAAGGACGTCATCCAGCTCAGGAGGCAGAACCAGGGCTGACATTTAATCCATGTGACCGTGCAGCACAGGTGGGCATGGACATTTCGGTGACAAACAGAGAAACAGTGGCCTGGCCCTGAAATGACTGACAGGAACAGGGACAAGGAACGTGGCAGCAGCAGCCACACCCCCTGGTGGTCCTGTGAGAACTCGGCTCACTTCCTTTTCTCCCCAAACACAAGACCCCTGCAGTTTCTCTGGGCCTGGCTGGGGGTCACATCCAGGGCAGGCTGGGGTCCCCAGACCTGGGCTCTGGCCTCCTAAGCCAGACCAAGGCCTTGAAGGGCAAGTCTTTGATGTTCAGAAACCACGGTTGACCCTCCCTATCCTGAACTCCCTGCAGCGGATGTGATTCTGGATCTGGACACCGCACACCCCATCCTCCGTGTTTCTGAGGACAAGAGGAGCCTGCAGCGGGCAGACAAGCGGCAGAAGCTGCCAGACAATCCTGAGAGATTTGATGGGCATTCCTGTGTGCTGGGCAGTGAGCGCTTCACATCGGGCAGACACTTCTGGGAGGTGGACGTGGGGGACAGGAGAGAGTGGTTTGTTGGGGTGTGTAGGGAGAGCGTGGAGAGGAAATTTGCAGTTAAAATGACACCCGAGAATGGATTCTGGACAGTGAGACAGTGGTACTTATATTGGAATAACTACAAAGCTCTCACAGACCCCAGGACCAGACTGACCACTGCCCACCCTCCTGAGAGAGTGGGGGTTTTCCTGGACTATGAGATGGGGAAGGTCTCCTTCTACAATGCCATTGATGGGTCTCACATCTTCACGTTCCCTCACACCCGCTTCTCTGGGCCTCTGAGGCCTGTTTTCTGTATTTGGGAAGCGGACATCACTCCCTTGACCATTCGCCCAGCGCAGGAAGCAGTGGGGAGGTCCTTTGTGCCTGACCCAGGGCCTGACCCTTCCCTGGAGACCCCAGTGTCCCCGGGCTCAGCTGGTGGCCATGGGGACCCTCAGGCTGAAGAAACGTCTCTGCTTCTCGCAGCCGTGCCCAGAGCATCCTCCTCATCATCGTCACGGTGACTGTTCACCACGTGTCCCCTCCCCCCGCATGTGGGTGTCATGTCACATCTGTTAAATAAATGTGTCACTAGTGTGCACGCTTCAACTTCACTTCTTCTAGATTTTCCGCCCCTAGTTCCCCAGTTTAGCTCCTTGGAACAATGTCACGAACTCCTGATTGTGTTAGTTGTGCGTTGCTGCTGTGATACACAACCACACGTCATGACCTGACACAACACACACCTACTCCTTTACAGCTCTGTGGGTCAGACGTCCAGCGTGGCTCTCGCTGATCTAAAGTCAGGGTGTCGCAGGCTGGGTCCTTTCTGGAGGGTCCAGGGACCAGTCTGTGCTGCGAACTCTGATGCTGGCAGAGCTGAGTTCCCTGCAGCGATGGGACCCAGTGGCCCTTCTTGCTGCCGTCGGAAGAAGGGGAGACAAGTCCAGGCTGGGAACGTCTGGGGTCGTTCTCCCAGGGGCAGATGTGGGGGAACAAGTCAGGTGAAGGGAAGGACATGGGGACAGAGTCCCAGTCATGGGGTCACTGCGGGTGGGGCCCTTGCTCCTGAGCTACCTGCAGTGTCGATGGCGTCAGAGGAAATCCCAGGCCTCCAGAGGAAGCGTTCAGGCACACAGGGAAGGTTATTCTAGAAGACATACACCCAACGTCCCAATTGGGTCTGGGGCAGGGGAAGGGAGCATCCTGTGGGTGTCGGGTGCCGGAACAGACACGAGCGTCTACCTGCCGACCATGGAAGGACAAAGCCAGCGCCATTTGCCGTCCAGTGGCCTTGGGCTGGGCAGGCCTGTGACCTTGTTACACATGATGGCCACTTTCCTCTTCTGGTCCGCTCTTCCCAGGACTGGAAAGCACTGCTATGTCACATCCTGTTCACTGTGCGCTTGGCTGTCAGGGCCACGCCTGTCATCCCAGCGAGACGACCGGCAGGGCGAGTGTACAGACAGTCCCAGTCCTCTTTACCGTCGGGCCCAGGCTCCCACTTTATTTCACCTCAGAATCAACTGCATGCCTTTCCTGCCGCCAGCCCACGGTCAGGGGCCAGTTCAACAGCGACACTGATCCCCAGACTGGGGGACAGTGAGGGAATCTACTCCCTGAAAATCAGCTCAAATGTGACGGAGCAGCGACGTGAGAACAGGGCTGTGGGACTGTCCTGGGACTGAGAGGGCGGCCGGAGCATCAGGTCCTTTGTGCTGAGGACTCTACAGTTGGTGGGATGAGGGGAGGAAGTTACGTACTGATTGGCGGGTAAAGATGGTGCCGGCTCCCCCAGGGACATGACTACCCAGACTTGGGGATGTGTGGGCTTCTGTTAACCCGGATCCTTATCTTGCTCCAGACCCCGTTAGCTCACCCTGCAGTGAAACAGACATGTGGCAGGAGGCAGTGAGTTACAGTTGATGCAGTCACCCGGAGTTATCTGTGGGCTCTGTCTGTAAGCACTAGGGACCCCCTCCTAAAACAGGCAGTGACCAGAGACAGGCAATTAGCCAGAGTTGTTTTATGGGCTCTTCTTTGGGCATGTGGGCCCCTCCTCTTCCTCCTTCCAGACCTTGGGAAGAATGCACAGTTTCACACGCTTCCCTTCCAGGATAGAGAAAATGACACATAGAATTTCAAGGGCTCCCTCCTCCTGTGCTGGCTGGTGTTCCTTGTGATGTCGGAACACCTGGCATGATTACTGGACCAGGCTCAGGACTGCTGAGTGAGTGGGTGAGACACATCTCCCTCCTCCTCCCTGCCTGGGTTTGCTCTCTGTCCTTCCTAATAGCATCAGCAGAGAAGCCAGAACCTCCATCATCAGATGCCGGGGCCCGGGCAGAAGGGACCTGAGTTTGTGCTTGTCCTGGGTCAGGCTGTCGGGGACCAGCTATTGGAGGTGGCCTTGATCTTTGGAGCAGGGCCAGGGACTTGGGGCCTGACTGTCCATGAGATTGCGGACGGCTATATGTTTAGAAGCCAAGGATACCCAGGTAAAATCAATCCACTGATCATTTTCAACATGCAACCGAAAATTACTCCTACATTCATACTTTAAGCACAGACTGTGTTCTACGTGACAGGTCTGTACGCCCAGGGGAAGGTGAGCTGATATCACAACTTAATTTAAAAGGCTCCAAATAAATAACTAAGCATAGGGTTCAACAGGAAGTGTGTACTGTAAGATGTTCGTTGTAGACAGTAAAGCGAGCGCGCATTGTAAGTGTGCATTGGAGCCTCTACTAAACAGCAGGTGTGCGCAGGCCTGGATGCACAGAGCAGACGGACAGCTGACAGAAGGGGGGGGGCAGACTGAGGGGAAGAAGCTGAAGGGAGGAGCCAGAACACACACACGAGGGGCACACAAAACACCAGGAATGTGTTTCTGCAGAATGTGCATTTGCTCCCACATCTTCGACTTTCGGTCACCTTCGCAGCTCTACGCACGGCCCCCGTCAAGACGCCATTTCCACTGCTCAGAACAGGGTTTGGATTCGGTGATTCTGATGCTTTTAGTGCTTCTGCCATTTGTGTTTCACCTCTCCACCTGGACAAAACATTTCCCTCGAGGACTTTTTTCATCCAAGGAAATAAAAATGTCCCCTGGGGCGAGATCGGGTGAATAGGGAGGGGGGACCATAGGGGCTGCCTGCTTTGGGTCAAACACTGCTGAACACTCAGCTGTGGGCAGGTACGCTGGTACATCACCCATCACGAAATGGGCAAATGCGTGGAAAGAGCCTTCAAAAGACTCACTGAAACTACTATAAAGGACGCATGGACAAAACCAAGGGGGAGGGGGAAGCAAGGGAGAAAGGTGGGTTTGGCTGGGGTGGGGGTAGTGGTGGGGAGAAAATGCAGACAACTGTCATGGAACAATTATAAAGTAATTTTAAAAATTCGCTGAAGCTGAATGCAGCCTCTCAAACAACGTCACCTGGCCCACCAATCCAGATGGGTTCCGAGGACACTCACCTGGGGGGAACCTGGACTACAAGAGGCCTGTCCTCCAGCAGACACTTCCAGGTTTGGTGGTTAATCACATATACTGGTACACTTAACACGTAGACACAGAAAACAGTGAGGCGATAGCAGGGGAAGGGGATGTGGGGTGCGCAGAGGTGGGAAAGGAGGGGAAAGGGGACAGAAAGAGCCTTTGCTTGGGGTGATGGGTACATGATGCCGTGTGCAGATGATGTTTTACTGGATTATATACTACCAACCTGTATGGTTTGGCAAACCAGGATCACCACAATAAAATCAATTTAAAGTCATACAAAAATTTTCAAAGAGGAAAACTAATTAAAAATGAACAGTAGTTATATTTAGTATTCGTTGAACCATTCTTTCAAGTTTGCTATACCTTTGTGATTTTCCTGACAAACTGGGGACAGAGGCAGGTGGGGCATGAGGAACCGTGTTCTGCTGCTGACAACAGAGACCAGAGGTACCAGGGGCTTCAACTAAACACGGGTTCACGTTCCTTTCACGTGAGATGACTCCCGAGGGCAGCACTCCAGAGCTGGTCTGAGAGCTCAGAGAGGCATCCATGCCCCAGCCTCCGTCTGTCTCCATTCTCTGCCCTCTCAATGTGTAGCTTCCATCCCAAGATGGCCTCTTGGTGACAAAATGGCTGCTGAGCTCCAACTCCAAAGATGGTATCCACCCAAGAGGAAGGAGAAAGTGGGAGGAGTGTGAAACTCTCTGGGGAAACACAACACACAACACCCACCTGCAGACATTTGGCTCAAACTTAGTCCCTCAGCCACTCCCATCAACAAGGAGGATGGGCACATGCAGTATCTTCCCCCCAGATTGGGTTTGTTCACTAAGAAGGAGCAGGGAACAGATGTGGCACAAGTGCGCAGCCACCTCCACCCCAGAACCGACATTCACACGGATGGAATGCTTCACAGTCCATCAGCCACCGTCACACTCAGGCCCTGGGGGCTCAACTCACAGCCTTGAGACCTAAATACAGAGTCTCTGGAGGCCCCAGGCCACAGGTAGACCCTGCTGGTCCCCAAGTCCCCTAACAGATGCATTCACAGCCTCTCCCGTCCAAGTTCAGGGAGCACAGATTCTGCAGGAGAGAAGTGAGCACACCTGAGAACCTGAATGCAGCTCAGGTGAGGCCCAGAGGACAAGGGGACCTTCTCAGCAGCGCCCACATGAACCTTCTTTGAAAAACGTAGAACGTGCCAATCCGTCCCTGACAGCACTACCTGTGGGAACTGGAAAACGGTGCTGCCTGGGAATGGATCTGAGACTGAGTGTCCCAGGAGCCAGGACAGGGGGCGTGGGTCTTGCTCTCTCTGTCACGCGTTCACTGGGCTCTGCTGTCAAAGACGTCAGCAAACGACCCCAGTGACCGTTTAGTCCCTGCACCCCTTCCTCTCCTCACACATTGCCCTCTGCTCATTTGTCCTCGTTCCTCTGCTAAACACATTGTGATACAAATGGCATCCAGCAGGTGTGTATAGTGAGATACTGCTCACACACACCCACACGCAGGAGCGATTCCCGCAGGTGACCACACAGGGAGATGCAGAGTGTGGGAGTCAGGGCTGGAGCTGGTCTGCAGGGCTCCATCCAACATGGGGTCCCAGATCATACAACCTTGCCCTCTGGTTTCTGCCCAGCAACTGATGAGACAGGGCTCCGAGCCAATCAGAACACAAGGGCTTTGAGAGAAGGGTTTAGCTCTGTTCCTCTTGGTGAGCATGCTTTCCTCTTCCCCACACTTTCTTCAAGGTCAGAGACTCAACTCTAATGCAGAACCATTAGTGCCTTTGCTCTGGGATTTTCAACTGGAGAGGGAAGGGTAATTTTGGGGAGCTGGTGAAAGCCAGGGCCACAACCCCCTTGGGAGAGAGGCTGAGAAGCTCCGGGAGCCTGCAGGCTGTCCCTCACCCAGAGAAGGAGTGTGGAGCTGTGAGCCTGCAGGTGAGGGCACAGGTGGAGCGTGGAGCCAGGGCAGGTAAGGTCTGCACTGGGAAACCTGTGGGAAGGAGACAGCGGGAACCAGGGAGCTGGACACCTGCCCGTCCCTAGGAACCTCCTGTGGTTCAGAGAGGAGCATGGCTCCTTACAGTCTCTCCCACTGGTCTCTCAGAAAACGGACATTGACACCAGGCTGGGGATTGGCTGCCTGCTGGAAGGAAAGTAGGTCCATTCAAGGGCCTGCAGCTCAAGATGATGGGGGTCTCAGCTCAAAGACCATCTGAACAATTGGACATGGGCAGGGTGTTTGTAAGGAGGGAAATGGAAGGGGAAAAAAACACAGTGAAGACGTGGAAGGGAGGGTGTTGAGAGTCCTTCTTTGAGGGAACAATGTGCCAACAACACAGTGTGTTCAGGTGACTGGTTGCAGGTCAGCAAACCGCCCAGAGCTCAATGTCTGAGGGTGGAGTGAGCTCCTTCTGAAGTCAGTGTCTGGAATTCTTAAGCAAAGCAGCTGTTTATCTGCAGTCACATAGTGTTGTGTTGGCCAAAAAGTTTGCTCATTTGGTGAATATGTTTTTCAGGGAATTATGGTGAAAATGAAAACGTGTTTTTATTTTTACTTAAGACTGAGTGAACCTTTGGCCAACCCAACAGTTAGCAGGTCATCAGCTACGGAAACAATGCTGAAGGAATGGCGTGGGGGGCTATAAGGTGTGTGCCTTAAAGACGTGCATGTGAAACTCTGGCCAGTGTGGCTCAGTGGGTTGGGGCATCATCTCATCCGGGTAGGGTTGTGGGTTTGTGGGTTTGATCCCTGGTCAGGGCACAAGCCTAGGTTGTTAGTTTGATTGTGGGATGTTGGTTGGGGAGCCCAGGAGAGGCAACCAATCAATGATTCTCTCTCTCTCTCTCTCTGTCCTTCCTCTCTCTAAAAGCAATGAAAAAATGTACTCAGGTGAGGATAAAAAGTCAAGATTTATATGTAGTGATGTTCATTACAGAATTACTTGTAATAAACAGATATCCAAACCAACCACATACACGTCAGTTGGAGAAAGAATCAACAACACTCTGTCTGACCATAGAGAGGATTCTAGTCCATGGGTCTGTTGGCCGTCTGCACCTCCTCTTTGGAAAAATATCTATTCAGGCCCTCTGCCCATTTTTTAAATTGGATGTTTGGGGTTTGGGTGTTTAGTTGTATGAGTTCCTTATAAATCTTGGGTATTAAACAATTTTTAGATGTATCATTGGCAAACACCGTCTTCCATTCCATAATTTGTGTTTCATTTTGTGGATGGTTTCCTCTGCTGTGCAAATACTTGTAGTTTGATATGGTCCCATTTGTTCATTTTTTCATTTGTTGCCCTTTCTTGAGGAGCCACATCGAAAAAGACAGGACTAAGAGCAATATCAGAGAATTCATTGCCTATGTTTTCTTCTAGCTGTATGGTTTCAGGTATTACATTTAAATCTTTAACTTTATTTTGTGTTGATTCTTGTAGAAGGTATAAGAAACTGAGCCGGTTGCAATGTTTTGCACGTGCATGTCCAGGTTCAACACCATTTTGAACAGGCTGTCTTTACCTCATTGTATATTCCTGCCTCCTCTCCAAAGATTAATTAACCGTGTAGGTGAGGGTTCGTTTCTGGGCTCTCCCTTCTGTCCCAGAACAGACTTATGGGTCTGGTTTTATGCTTGTACCAGGCTGGTTTTATTAGTGTAGTATTGTCGTGTAATTTGATATCAGGGCATGTGGTACCTCCAACTAGTTCTGAAGATTTCCTTGGCTATTCAGACTGCTTTGTGACTCCATTTAAATTTTAGAAGTATTTGTTCTACTTCTGAGAAGGTCATTGGTATGTTAGTGAGGACTGCTTTAACCTGTGTGTTGCTTTAGGGGGTTAGGACATTGTAACGCTATCAGTCCTTCCCACCCAGGAGCACAGTGTCTCCTTCCGTTTGTTTACATCCTCTTCAGTTTCTTTCTTCATCTTCTAATCCTTTCAGGGTAGAGCTCTTTCAAGCCTTTGGTGGAATTTATTCCCAGACATTTT
Source organism: Micronycteris hirsuta (assembly GCA_004026765.1). Taxonomy (NCBI): domain Eukaryota; kingdom Metazoa; phylum Chordata; class Mammalia; order Chiroptera; family Phyllostomidae; genus Micronycteris; species Micronycteris hirsuta. The sequence continues at coordinate 68,829 of PVJI01006748.1, read as the reverse complement.
ATGCTTTTGGTGAGATTGTAAAAGGGATGGATAATCTTTTCCTTTTATTATTCACTGTTGCTGTTGGAAATGCAACGGGTGTCTGAGTTTGTGTCCTGCAGCATCACTGGGTCCAGGCAGTAGTTCTAGCAGTTTGTCTTTTCGGTGGGGTCCTCAGGCTTTTCTATACATTGTACCATGTGATCTGCATACAGTGAGAGTTTAGCGTCCCCTCTCTGGTCTGTTGCCTTGTGTTTCTGTGTCCAGTCCGACTGCTGTGGCTACACGCCCACTACTGTGCTGAACGGAAGTGGTCATAGTGGGCATCTGTTTCCCGCTCCTGATCCCACCGGAGAGGCTTTCATCCTTTCACCACTGAGTATATGCTGGTTGTTGGCTAAGTAATCATGTTTTTAAAAAGAGCTTTTACTTATATTTGTAACGAAATTGGATGCAATGTGGGCATTTAAATTGCATCTACATATTGCCATTGTAGATTTCACTATGATGAACAGCATTAAACATAAATCTTTGGGTTAATGCCTAATTTTTCTCTTTTTGCTTTGAGAGTAATTCCTGAATGCCGAATTTGTGGTAAAAAGATAAAACATTTTTAAGGCACTTGGTACAGATATGTGGCCAAAATACACCCAGAAATATTTACATTCATAAGAACCAGCATATGTGACCGGTATTATAAATTATTCACATTTTATCCATTTATGTATTCTTTTATTTTAAAATTGTCTATAATCAGAAAAAAACAATAAATTATTTGTCAAAATGGGTGAAAATACATATGCCATTTGGAAAAAATTAATAAAAAACATGCAGTTAATTAAAAAATTATAGGGTGCAAAGACCTTTGGCTTCTGCTCTGGATGGAATGGGAGCCCCTGGGAGGGCTGAGCAGGAGGGAGGTGAGGGGTCAGGTCCTGCAGGCTGCTGTGCAGAGCACGGCCTGCAGGGGGCAGTAGTGGGATCAGGAACTCAGAGCAGAGGGTCCTGCTTTCCTCAGAGGGTGATGCTGGGGGTCGAGCACCTGGCTATGGCAGGGAAGTGTGGGCATGTGGAGGGCATTTGAGCACATTCGCACAGGACACCCTGGTACTCCTGGATGGTGAGGTTAAGGTATGTAGCCTACCATTCCCTGCTTTATAGGTGATTTCCATTTAGGAGTCCAAGGTAAAGAGACTCCCCAGTGGACATGTGTGGAGGAGGTTCTCCTGTCAGCAGGAGTCTCGGTGGTGCCCCAGGTCGGCCCTGGGGAGACATAGTCTCCATGTGGAATTCCCCACCTTCTTCCAGGTGGTCAATGATACCCAGCTCCTGCTGGCATCTCTCTCTCTGCAGAGCTGGTAACCATGCTGAGGAGCCTGGTCGTCCCTCTGCTTGCCCTCCCTGTCTGCCTTGCTGTGGTCCAGCTGCTCAGCTCCTGCTCAGGTAGGACCGGCTCTGGGTTTATGCACCTGAAGCATTTACTTTGGGCCCAGTCAGAACCCTGGACTCCCTCCCATCCCTGCAAGGCCTGTCCAGATGCACCTGTGTTAGGACAAAGTTCCTGTCTAGGTGTCTCTCACCTCGCCCTCCCTGCCTGGGACACCCCCTGGCCCTGTGGCCCCAGCTCCCTCTGACAGAGCCCCCCCTTCTGATGAGCAGCTCAGTTTACTGTGGTTGGACCCCCTGAGCCCATCCTGGCCATGGTGGGTGAAGACACTGAGCTGCCCTGTCACCTGTCCCCGAAGATGAGCGCTGAGACCATGGACCTGACGTGGGCATGACCCAGCCCCATGCAGGTAGTGCACACGTATGCACATGGGCAGGAAGACACGCGGGCAGCAGAGTATCGAGGGAGAACTTCGATTTTAAGAGAGGACATCACTGCGGGGAAGGCTGCTCTCTGGATTCAGGACACCCAAGTGTCTGACAGAGGAAATTACTCATGTTATTTCCAAGATGGAGATTTCTTTCAAAATGCCCAGGTGGAGCTGAAGGTTGCAGGTGAGCCTCAGGTTTCTACTGAGCTCTTTTCCCTGGGGTTGGATGTGGAAGCAGAGGCGCCAAGCCCACTTGAAGCATTCGTGGCTCCTCACCAGCACCTGCCCCCCCTACCTCCCACTCTGCTTCTCTGAGGCCCATGACAGACCCAGGTTGTCCCCCAGGAAGAGCTCCTCCTGCATCAAGTAAAGAGTCCCTCACACTGCCCACCAGGTCTCAGCAGGGAAGTGGAGGTCGGGGACAGGAAGGAGGAGGAGGCCTCCCTGCATTGGGCGGCACACAGGAGTTTGGGTTCAGCATGTTGCAGACAGTGGCTGTGGGCCCCCCAGGTGCCCACTCTGTGGGTCCAGGAGGCTGAGCTGCAGGGACACCACCTGTGGTACCCACATCCTCCAACCAAAGGCCCTGGGAACACACGTGCAGTTGAACAGGTTGTGTCCATCCCTGGGGCACTGAGGGAGGATGCACACGTGAGGAGACCAGGGTGTCTCAGAGAGAGGGTGTCAGGGAGGACCTGGTGTGACCTTTGGGCTGTCAGGGGACCTGGGGGTTGTGGAAGCAGAACCTTGCTCTGGGTAGGATGCTGTCAGGAAGGTGCAGGGGTGTCATTGGTCACTCATAGCCAGGACAGGGGATGTTGGTCACTGCCGTGGTCTGCACACTGTTCATGCTTTCTCTGTGCTCAGACCCCACTTCAGAGTGGTCTTGACTTTGTCCTGACCCATCCCAGTGACAAAGTGCCTTGTCTGAGGTGCTGCTCCATGAAAGTGCTCATGTCCGGGCGTCATGTCTGCGCTTCACACTCTCAGGACACAGCCCTGCCCTGTGTCTTCTGCCTGGTTGGTCACTGGGGAGCCCAGCAGGGGATGGACGGTGCAGGGTCATGGCTTTCTCCCTGCAGGACTTCCTCAACCAGACGCTGTCCCTTCTGCAGACACAGCTGCGGTTGAGAAAGCCCCCCCCCACCACGACAGTGTCCTTTCAGGTCACCGAAGGGCTCCCTCTGACCTCCCCTTGGAATTGTGGGTCTAGGGACAGGTGGGAGCAATTCCAGTGATTCTGGCCCTGGGTCAGCTCTGCTCTGTGAGAAGCTCTCCAGTCTCCACACCCACATCATAGAAACCTCCCTGGGCTGAGGGACTGTAAAAAGAAGCTGGCAACTGTAGCATTAATTACAGCAAGAGTTTCCCACAGGGACACACATGCACTGCCCAGCTTGGGCATTGGCAAGACAAGTGCAGATCCTTCCCCCACAGGACAAAGCTGAGGCTTACCCAGGACAGGCAGGATGGATAGAGGCACTGGGGTGTGACCTGCTTCAGATAAAGGGGAACCACCTCCATGCCTGCCCAGGGTGGGTGAGGGGCTGTTCCAGAAACCAGTTAGACTGGAGAATGGTGGAGGGGGAGGCTCCAGCAGTCTCTAAGGGGGGTTAGGGGAAACAATGTCTGTTCTGGCCCAGATCCCCCTGGATCCAGCACGAGGGTCCAGTCACGGTCAGGCAGTGGTGACACTGAGGGTCAGTCTCTCCCGCACAGCACCCTCTGGGAACAGCTCCTGGGGAATCCCTGCTGGGCTCGTCCAGGGTGTGTGTGCCCCTCCCTGCTGTGGAGACCCTCACCAGCACAGAGGGCTCCCCACGACTCAGGCTCACTTTTCTTCCCCAGCACTGGGCTCCGATCCCCACATTGAAATGAAGGCCTATGATGCTGGAAGGATACGTATGGAGTGCACGTCTGCTGACTGGTACCCGCAGCCCCAAATCCAATGGAGAGACGCCAGGGGACACAGCTTGTCTGCTGAGGTGGCCACAGAGGCTGCAGACCCCCAGGGCCTTTATGCAGCCTCAGCCTCTGTGAATCTGGAAGGCAGCTCTGGGGAGGGGGCCTCCTGTGTCATCAGAACCCCCTGCTGGGCCAGGAAAGGTCAGCCAGGGTTTCCATCCCAGGTGAGTGCCCTGCCGCTCCCCAGGGCTCCGAGGTGTCTGCTGGGGGAAGGTGTGGTTGTCTGCTGCTGACCTGGGTTCCTGCAGGGACAGAAGGGACAGAGCAGGGACCTGGGGCTCCTTCCCCATGAAGCTGTTTATGTCACAGACACCTTCTGAGCTTTTCCTGACTGCCACTAAGTGTGACAGACAATGGGGGCAAATGGTAAAGATCAGGAAAGACATCATAAAATGGGAAAAAATTGTACAACCAAAATCTTACAGAACGGGTCACCTCCTTAAAATATAAAACAACCAAGTAGAAAAATAGGCAAAAACATGAATTATCAGTTCACGGAAAGGGAATAACAGATGAACGGACGTCCCATGTCACTGAGTAAGGACGCATCTCTACCTGTGACATTGGCAGCAGACAAAAGTGAAGGGTCGACACACATGCTGACGGCCGCGGGACGGGGCGGGGGAGACAGCGGCTCTCAGCTGTGCTGCTGCTAGGAGTTGCTACAATCTGTGGTGGAAGTTGGCACAACGTCTGCTGGGTCAACAGAGTGACCCTCATCCAAACCACTTACTTATGGACCCAGAGTCCCACTTCTGGGAGACTGTCCGACAGATCAGCTTGTGTGTATGTGAGATGACCCAGGTAAAAGGTCATTTCCTGTACCATTAATTATAGTAACAAAGAGCCAGAGACCCTGCAAGTGCCCCGATGGGACGGTGTGTGCAGTGGGTGCTGCCCTGGGAGGCAAACTCAGACCTGCTCTCTGTGCTGAGGCGGGAAGGTCGCCAAGACCCAGGGTGAGCAGGGAAACGACCTGCAGGCCAGCTGGTGTAGAGTGCTGCCTTTGGGTAAACTAAAAATAAGAATTATATATTTTTTAAATCAATAAAATTTCCATAGCACTCACTATGTGTCAGGCATGTTATAAGCATTAATTTAATTCTCTTACCAATCAGGTTTCAGGAACAAGTGGTTAAGTCATTAGCTCAGGGTCACAGAGCTAGTCACACAGACGTCCTGGAATTTGAACCCAGGCCCTCCAACCCCAAAGTTCCCGATCTTCATCACCAGACGAATGACTCATCAGAAGCTAATAAATGGGGGAGAGAAGACTGGGGAGGAGAATTCAATGACTTTCTAAATATTTCTTGGTATTGGAGCTTCTCCCACGTGAGGGGCAGACATTTCAGGAAACGGTACTAATCATGTGACAGTGCAAGTTCTGGGCACTTTGGAAGAGAGGGGTCGCCTTCGGTCCTGAGATGCCCTGTGACCCCGCTGTGCGAGGGGCTCGGTCTAACCCTCCGCAGGCCCCTTCTTCCGGAACGCTGAGCCCTGGGTGGTGGCCCTGTGTGTGATCCTGAGCATGATTCTGAGCGTGATCCTGAGCGTGATCCTGCTGGGGACTTGTTGCTCCCTGTGGCGACAGCAAAAGAAAATCCAGGCCCTGTCCAAGGAGAAGGAGAGGGAGCAAGCAGAGAAAGAATCAGCGCAGGCAGAGAAAGAAGCAGCGCAGGCAGAGGCGCAGCGGGAGCAACGCGCCAAAGGTGAGACCCCGCTACACGTGGGCGCCACCTCCCAGCCCCAGCCACACCCACCACGGGGGTCCTCACCTCCATCCCCTTGACAGGAACTTTCTTTTTCTGCTTATTTCCAGAGAAGCTGCAGGATGAACTCAGTAAGTCCTTATCACTGTCCCTACACGCCCTGGGGTCCCTGGTGATACATGTCACCGACCCCTCACGTTGTTCCCTGCAGGGTGGAAGAAGTCCCAGTACCTGGCGCGTGAGTACCCCAGACCCGCATCTCAGCCCCTGTGCTCTGATATGGCAGCCCCTTTCCTCACCCCTATCCGCCCGGGGAATACTTGGGGACCCTGAGAGTGGTCAGGCAGTGCATTTTCTCCGTGGGGAGGGGGCTTTGGTCTCTTTCCACCAGGGGGCGCTGGCATGCGACACCTCCGTGGGTGGTGCAGTCAGGGAACAGACCAGGCCCCTGACTGAGGGCCTGCCAGAGGCAAACCACAGATGTTTCTCTCCCACACTGGTGTGTCTCAGTGTCTCCCCAGAAGTGGGTGGAGAGATGACGGAGCCTGCATGTGAGGTCTACCCACCCCCCTGCCACGCCCATGGTTGGTTCACCAAATCTGTAGTCGGCGGTGAAGAAAAGCAGGAGAGAAAACTGTCTGGCCCATGTCAGTTGTCACAGAGTTATCATCACTGCTGAAAAACCGTATCTGAAATTTTCTCATGAAGTTGCCCGACCTTTCTCGAAGTAGGCAGGAAACAATGCAGATTGAGGTGGATGGATTCCAGCACACAGGTACACACACGTGTGCCCAGGTACAACCAGGTCCTGGAGTAAGGGGGTCACCTTTATCCAAGGGGTGCGGTCCAAGCCCCCAGGGACGCCTGACTGTGGAAAGTACCAAACCCTGAACATATGAGGTTTTTTCCTTTTCTTCTTTTAAAGTGTTTATTTATTTATTGTTTAAAAAGAGGAATGGAGGGATAAAGTGTGGGAGAGAAACATTTACGGTTTGCCTCTGGCAGGCCCTCAGTCAGGGGCCTGGCCCAGAACCCAGGCCTGTGCCTTGACTGCACCAAACTCTGAGCTGAAAAAGAGGGGTGTGTTTCCTGTCCACGTAAATGAAGGCTTCTCACTGGCACGTGCAAATTGCCAGCATCACTGTTCTTGCACTTTGAGACCTTTATTAAGTGAAGTAAAAGAGACTGAACACCAGTGCTGTGATACTGCGACCCCCCATCCGTCACAGAGAGGCTCCTCAGTGACTAAGGTGGAGTCTGCTGGTGGGATGTGTTGGATAAAGGGAGGATTTGATGGGGGCAGGATGGAGCAGACGGCAGAAGATTCCATCACGCTTCTCCTCTTGATGTGCAGTTTAAAACTTATGAATTGTGTATTGCTGGAATTTTCCATTTAACGTTTTCCAACCACAGTTGACAGAAGGTAACTGAAACTCAGAAGCTGAAGTGGGGGTGAGGGGTGACTGCGGCACAGACACACACAGGACAGCTGTGCGGTGACACTGGGACAGCCCGTGCAGGCACCTGCGGGGCCCTGAGCTGCAGCTGATGGAAAGAGGAGGGGGACCCGAGAAGGGAACAGGCAGAGGGAGAGGTGGGGAGGGTGGGGGGCACACAGGAGATGACAGGGGTGCACAAGGGAGAGAAAGGAACCGACCCAGACACGACAGTTCAGGTGACTCTCTGTCTCTCTTGCAGGTGAGGAGCAGTCTCAGGTCTATGCAGGTCAGTGAGTGTGATGCTCTCTGGTTTCCTGGCTCCTGTGTGGGAAGCAGGTACAGCCTTTCTCTGCTGGGTGAGGAGTGATCACATCCAGCTCAGAGGCTCATTTTCTGTGTCTGAACCACCCCTCCTGTCTGGACACTCAGAGAGGACCTTCCAGATGCAGCGTCCCCTCACCCTGCTGACACACACACCCACACCTGGGCACAGCCTGGCCTTGTCCCCTGTGGCCCCAGCATGATGGAGGGAAGCCCACCCAGCACTGGGAGAGGGTTTAGCCCGACCCGCAGAGCTGTAGATGGGGAAAGTGGACACTGGAGGAGACTGAGGGGAGGAGAGAGAAGAGGCTCAGTGAGGACAGTGGGTGGGGGGAGGACAGAAAGAATGACCTTCCTTGTCTGTGTCTCCTTCCTTCCAGCGTGGAAGACGGCCCTGTTCCAGCCTGGTGAGTGGATCACTCTGTGTCCCCAGGACAATCCCCGAGGGCCCCTGCTCTCTCTTTCCTCTCCAACTATTGACTGGGACACTTCTGGGGGGATAATCTGAGGTTGTGGTCTGAAAGATGTGCCCACCTGCTGCCGAGAGCCCAGGGACCAGGGACAGGGTCTGTCCTGGGGTCCACAGGTCTCTGAGGGAGGAAGCGGCGGGAGGGGCGGGGCTGGAGGAAGGGGCTGCAGGGAGAGGGAGAGTGTCACCTGACCAGGCTCCTGCCCCTGTGTGTCCTCACGTCATGGCATGTTCCACAGTCACTCCTGCTCTGTGAGGGTTGGGCAAGGACTGAGTGAGGTGATGAGTGTGTGTTGGTCAGAACACCCGCAGGAAGCAGACGGCCTGTTTGACGGGGTGTTTGTCTGGCGGTAATGACCACGGTGAGGAGAAGGTATAACATCTATAAACGATGCAGCAGCTCCTCAGACGATAACGAATGTGCTGTTGGCCGACTCACTCACAGGGGCGCAGGGTCAGCGAGGACAGAGGACCCGGCAACCTGCACAGATTATCCGCTGACAACAGACCCCTTACAGCACTTTTTACACTGTAACTCGGGTACTGATGACTGACAGGAACAGGGACAAGGAATGTGGCAGCAGCAGCCACACCTCCTGGTGTCTTGTGACAGATGATCCTTTATAACCCACACGATCACCAGTGTGGGGTTGACCTCGGTGCCCCTGTCACTCTAGCTGTTACTGACAAAAGTGCTCATGGCCGTGTTTCAGGAACACGGGTAATTGTCACCTAGAGGCTTTGATGTGCTGGCTAAGGACACTGAGGCACTGGGGCTCAGGGAGGGGCTGCCTGGGAGGAATCGTGCTGTGGTGGAGCATCTCCCTGGGGTCGTGGGGGCTCAGCACCGTGCCTCCTTTCCTTCCTCCTTCCTGTCTTCAGCCTCCTCCTGCCTTGGCCAAACCCACCAGTAACCAGAGCCCAGGGAGCCCAAAAGGCTGTCCATGGAGGCCCGACTCCTGGGGCCAGAGAGGGTGGCAACAGGTGGGCAGTGGACCCCAGAGCACATGGAGCCCCAGCCTTGCCCCAAGCACCGAAGGGACATGGTGTCTCTTATCACACCAGGCACTTCCTCCGTGCCTGGCCTTGCGCTAAATATACCACTGATTTTGTCTTATTCCACCCCCAGAGATCAGTGTTTTTACCACCATTTTACAGACAGGAAATTGAACTTGAGATATTACACAGCTGGTGTCTATGGCAAATGGCCTGTACAAAAAGGACGTCACCCAGCTCAGTGGGTAGAGCCGGGGCTGACATGTAATCCATGTGACCACGCAGCACAGGTGGGCACCTGAATTTTGGAAGGGAAACAGGGAAAAGGTAGAAGGCAGGTGCTAGTTTCAGATGACTGGTGGTTCCAAAGGGCACTCAGACCCCTGTGGACTCTCTTGGTGTGGCTGGAGGTCACTTCCAGGGTGAGAGGAGGACCCCAGACTCTAGCCTCAGACCTCCTTCCCAGACCCATGTCCTGAAGGCTGAGGCTCAAAAGTCTGGAAGCCATGGCTGACCCCACCCCATCCTAAACTTTCTCAGCGGATGTGTTTCTGGACCCAGACACCACGCACCCCACCCTCCTTATTTCTGAGGACCAGCTGAGTCTGCGGCCGAAAGACACACGACAGAACCTGCCAGACAACCCTGAGAGATTAGCCTGGTATTACAGTGTTCTGGGCTGTGAGACCTTCACATCAGGAAGACATTTCTGGGAGGTAGAAGTGGGGGACAGGAAAGAGTGGCTTGTTGGGGTGTGCAGGGAGCACATGGAGCGGAAGTGCTGGGTTAAAATGACACCTGAGAATGGATTCTGGGCAATGAGGCTGTCTCATGAGAATGACTGCTGGGCTCTCACAGACCCTCAAACCGAACTGACAAATGTCAGCCCTCCTGAAAAACTGGGGGTTTTCCTGGACTATGAGACGGGGGAAGTCTCGTTCTATAATGCCATTGATGGGTCTCACATCTTCACCTTCCCACACACCCGCTTCTCTGGGCCTCTGTGGCCTGTTTTCAAGATTTTGGATGTGAAGTCCACTCCCTTGACCATTTGCCCAGCACAGGAAGCAGTGGGGAGGTCCCTTGTGCCTGGCCCAGGGCCTGACCCTTTCCTGGAGACCCCAGTGGCCCCGGGTTCACCTGATGGGAATGGGGACCCTCAGGCTGAAGAATCGTCTCCACTTCTCACTGCCCAGCCTGGAGCTGATGGCCTCCTGAACAGCAAAACGTCTCAGCAAGAAAACACTAAAACCACACTGAGTGGCGGAATTCACTAACATGCACTCGGTTTTTCCGCGGGACAGACAGAGACAAAGAAAGATGCGGACAATGAGTTAATGTGCCACAGGCGACCGAGCTGGATTCAAACCGCAGCAGCTGACACAGGAAACTTCCCATGTGCTGGTGTGAATCTCACTCACCCTCACAACAGCTCTGGGAGGGAACCTCATTTTGAAAGTGTGGAAACTGAGGCAGGGCCAAGTTAACTAACATATAATTCATACAGAATTTAGTGCTGCTGGGAGATATGGCCTCTGTCCCTCCTTTGACTGTCAAAATCCTCTCCCTTGGACAATGAGAGCGGAGCCCCTCAGGCCTGGGGTCGCCACGTTCCAGTTAATAGACAGTCGTCCTGGAGCAGCGCCCCCTGCAGGGCCTGGGCCGCCAGTGGGCATGAAATTGGTAACACTTCGTGGTGACCAACGTTTATTTTAAAACCCAAATGGAACTATGACACCATATAGTATATATAAGTTTGAGTGTGTGTCCGCAGTTACAATATAAAATGTATTTCTTACTGTGTATCACAGTTAAAAAAAAAGATTTGATGTTATATTAAACGAAGATGTGGGAACCTGGCGGTGGAGGGAGGGCAGATACGGTTCTCAAGCCCACGGCCTGCAGTGAAGAGCATCGGCCACGAGGGGGCAGAGGAGCCTCAAGATGTGTTTTGAACCCGCGGACTTTCCCTGGAGTCTAGTGAAGTGAGGGGATAGCATTTTGTTCCACAGTAGAAATAACAGATTTCAAATGCAATGTACCAGAATGATCAAGTGTTTTTGGGGAAAAATAATGATGGCAATTTCTGTCTGTCTCATCTCTTTCTCTTTTTTTCTGGTGTGAATACACCAAAGGCTTGAGCACCTAACTCTGTCACTAACTCTAATCCTTGAACTTTGCAACTGGGAAATAGACAAGGGCCTTGCCGGGGGATAGGATCAAAGAGTCAGCAATCCCGGGGTATTGAAACTGAGTTCCCAGAGCGGACTGGCTGTCCTGAAAAGGCCTGGGGTGCAGCCCACTTTGGAAACACACAGAACTTGGACTGAAAGGCATGTGCTTCCATCTCTCCTGGATTGGCCAACCTTTGTGGGTGCCTTGAATTATTACAGGTTACCCTCCCTGACATTGAGACAAGCATTTCTGGAGGGCATCCTACTTTTGGCTAACAATACACACACACACACACACACACACACACACACACACACACACAGAGCAGAAGAGATTATCCGAACCCAGGGTTTATCTGATGAAAATGGACCCTTCCATGTATAATGTTCAGTCCCATTTCACATTTGCCTCCAGCACCACATACAGGCCTGGATGAGAAGTGCATCTAGGACCCTAGTTCCTGGGAATCTCCGTAGAGATGCTAGACCTTCTGCCCAGAAATCCTCTGTTGGAAGCTCCCATCTAGGGTGGAAATTGGGCTGCTTCTCTGTGTCAGTGTAACCTGGTCCCTGCAGGGAAGGCTGGAATGTTTCCCTGAGTGTGAACCCCTCTGGAGAAACACAACCAACAACTTCCACCTGCAAACCATCGGCTCAGAGTTAGTCTCTCAGCCTCTCTTGTCAACAAGCCTGTGGGCACAGTGCAGTCCCGTCTGCCCCTCCCAAACTGGGTTTGTTCACTAAGAAGGAGCAGGGAACAGATGTGGCACAAGTGCGCAGCCACCTCCACCCTAGAACCGACATTCACACGGATGGAATGCTTCACAGTCCATCAGCCACCATCACACTCAGGCCCTGGGGGCTCAACTCACAGCCTTGAGACCTAAATACAGAGTCTCTGGAGGCCCCAGGCCACAGTAGACGCATTCACAGCCTCTCCCACCTAACCTCAGTGGACACAGATCCTGCAGGAGAGAAGTGAGCACACCTGAAACCCAAGTGCAGCTCAGGTGAGACCCAGAGGATGAGGGGACCTTCTCAGCAACCCCCACACAAACCTTCTCTGAAAAACGTAGAACCTGCCCATCGGTCCCTGACAGCACTGCCTGTGGGAACCAGAAAACGGTGCTGCTTGGGAATGGATCTGAGACTGAGTGTCCCAGGAGCCGGGACAGGTGGCGTGGGTCTCGCTCCCTCTGTCACGCGTTCACTGGGCTCTGCTGTCAAAGACGTTAGCAAACAACCACAGTGACTGGTTAATCCCTGCACCCCTCCCTCTGCTCACACATTGCCCTCTGCTCATTTGTCCTCGTTCCTCTGCTAAACACATTGTGATACAAATGACATCCAGCAGGTGTGTATAGTGAGATACTGCTCACACACACCCACACCCAAAGTGATTCCCACAGGAGACCACACAGAGAGAAACAGCACGTGTGGGAGTCAGGGCTGGAGCTGGACTGCACTGCCCCACCCAACACGGGGTCAGTGTTTATGCCAACCTTGCACACTGATTTCTGCCAGCAACTGATGAGACATACGGCTTTGAGCCAATCAAAGCACTGCTTTCACAGAGGGACTTTCCACTGTTTCTGGCAGAGGAAACTTTCTTTGGCCCCGCACTTCCTTCCGGGCCACAGATTCAACTCTAATGGAGAACTCTCCAGTGCCTGTGCTCTCTGATTTTCAGCTGGGAGAACAAAGAGTATTTGGGGGGAGCTGGTGAAAACCAGGGCCCCAGACACCTATAGGACAAAGGCTGTGAAACCGTTGCGCCTGCAGCGCGGAGCAGGGCAAGGTAAGGCCTAATTCAGAAACCTGTGGGAGGGAGACAGCGGGAACCAGGAAGCTGGACACCTGCCCATCCCTAGGAACTTCCTGTGATCGAGAGGAGCAAGGCCCCTTACAGTCTCTGCTGCTCCTCTCTGGGAACCTGTTCTAGGAGATTCCAGAAGAGAGGTTGACACCAAATCCAGGTTTGTCTGCCTGCCACTCAAAAGCCAATAATGGAGAAACAGGGACTGGTGGGAGGAAAGTAGGTCTGTTCAAGGGCCTGCAGCTCAAGATGATGGGGGTCTCAGCTCCAAGACCATCTGAACAATTGGACGGGGCAGGAGTTTTTGTAACAAGGGAAATGGAAAGAAAAAAAGCACAACAAAGACATGGGAAGGAAGGTGTTGAGAGTTGTCTTTTTGATGACAAAGTGTAAGCAACACAGCCTGTTGAGATAACTAGTTGAGGGTCAGCCAATCTCCCAGAGCTGAGAATCTGGTTGTAGTCTGCTCCTTTTGAAGTTAGTTTCTAGAATTCTTAAGCAAACAAGCTGTTTATCTGAAAGCAGTTATTAGTTAACAGGTCATCATTTACGGAAATGATGTTAAAAGAAAGTGTGTTGGATTATAAGGTGTTTATCTTAAAGCTTTATATAAAGACATTTATTACAGAATTATCTGTAACGTAGAAAAATCTGAACCCATGCACATACACGTCAGTTGGAGAGCGGATGGACAACCACTGCCTGACCAGAGAGGGGATTCCGTCCACGCGTCTGTTGGCCATTTGTACATTTTTTTGGAGAAATGTCTGTTCGTGTAGAATGCTCATTTCTTAAATCAGATTGTTTGGGTTTTCGGTGTTAACTTGTCTGAGTTCTTTATAAACTTTGGGCATTAACCCTTTATTGGATGTGTCATTGGCAAACACGTTCTTCCATTCAGTGCGCTGTCTTTTCACTGCTGTTGATGGCTCCTGTGCTGTGCAAAAGCTTTTTAGTTTGATGTTGTCGCATTTGTTCATTCTTTCATTTGTTGTTTCCTGAAAAGACGTATCCAAAAAGGTATCACTAAAGGCTATGTCAGAGCATCCACTGCCTAATGTTTTCTTCTAGTTTTATGGTTTCAGGTTTTACACTTAAATCTTCAACTTTATTTTGTGTTTACTACTGTATACGGTACGAGAAAGTGATGCAGTCACATTCTTTTGCACGTATATGTCCAGTTTTCCCAACATCATTTTGAAGAGACTCTTTACCCCATTGTATGTTCTCTCCTCCTTTCTCGTAGACTGATTGTCCGTAGAAGTGAGGGCTCATTTCTGGGCTCTGCTCTGTCCCACGGAACTACGTGTCTGTTTTTATGGTGGCACATTGATATCAAGAAGTGGGATACCTCCGAATTTGTACTTCTCAAGATTTCTTTGGCTGTTCGGAGTCTTTTGTGGTTCCATATAAATTTTAGGATTCCTTGTTCTACTTCTAAGAAGAAGGCCATTCATGTTTGAGTAAGGACTGCTTTAACCTGCACATCGCTTTAGGCAGTGAGGAGTTTTACAATGTCGGTCCTTCCAGCCTGTGAGCTGTGTACCCTCCATTGATTGGTGTCCTCTTCAGTTTCTTTCTTTATTGACTTATAGTCGTCACGTGACAGGTCTGTCGCCTCTTTGGTTCAATTTATTCCTAGGTGCTTTATGCTTTTGATGACATTGTAAATGGCGTTTATAAAGTTTCTCCTTCTGAATGTTCATTATTAGTGCACAGAACCGCAAAGGTTTCTCACTTTTTGTCCTGCAATGTCCTGAATTCATTGTGTAGTTCTTATAGTTTTTGGTGGCCTCCTCAGGCTTTGCTCCCTATTCTATCGTGACGACTGCAAACAGAGGTTTACTTCTTCCCTTCTGCTTTGTATGCTCCTTGTGTCCTAGTCCAGTCTGAGTGCTGTGGCTGGGGTGTCCGATACTGTGTTGGATAGAGGTGGTCATAGTGGGCATCCATTTCCTGTTCCTGATCTTAGAGGAAACGCTTCCAGGTTTCTGCCATTCAGTATTATGTTGGTTGTGGGTTTGTTTTAAATAAAGAGGTTTTATAATTGTGACAGAATCCAATGGGATCTGTCCAACTTGGGCATTCTTTGTGTCTACATTTTGCTACTGTAGATTTTACTATGATGAACAGCGTTAAATATAAATCTTTGTGTCAATGCCTGATTTGTTCCTTTTGGAGTAATTCCTGCATTTCGAATTTGTGGTCAAAGGATGAAACATTTTTAAGGCATTTGGCATATATGTGTCCAAGTTGCATGCAGAAATATTAATATTTCTAAAAGTAAAGTATATAATTAGCATTATGAAATATTTAAATTGTATTCTTTCTTTTTCATTTAAAATTGCCTATAATCAGAGAAAAATATCCAAAAATAAGTGAAAATACATGCCACACTTGGAAAAATTGTAATTAAAACATGCAGATAATTTGCCCCAGCTGGTGTAGCTCAGTGGATTGAGTGTGGGCTCGGAACCAAAGGGTCCCGGTTCGATTCCCAGTCAGGGCATATGCCTAGGTTGCAGGCCAGGTCCCCAGTGAGGGCCATGTGAGAGGCAACCATACATTGCTGTTTCTCTCCCTCTCTTTTTCCCTCTCTTCCCCTCTCTCTAAAAAGTAAATCTCCCTCCCTTCCCCTCTCTCTAAAAAGTAAATTTAAAAAAACATGTAGATAATTTAAAAATTATAGGATGCAAAGGCCTTCCTTCAGCTTCTGCTCTTCTGCTCTGGATGGAATGGGAGCCCCTGGAAGGGGCTGAGCGGGAGGGAGGTGAGGGGTCAGGACGCCCTGGCTGCTGTGCGGAGCATGGCCTGCAGGGGGCAGCAAAAGGGCCTGCCTTCCTCAGAGGGTGATGCTGAGGGCTCACACCTGGCTGTGGCAGGGAAGTTTGGGCAAGTGGACAGATTCTGAGCACCTTCGCACAGGAGGGCTGAGGACTCCCTGATGTCAAGGGTTAAGGTACGTACATTACGTACATTACCATTCCCTGCTTTATGGGTGATTTCCATTTTGGAGTCCAAGGTGAAGAAACTCCCCAGTGGATATTTGCAGAGGAGGCTCTCCCGTCAGCAGGGATCACAGTGGTGCCACGGGTGGCCCTGGGGAGGCAGCGTCTCCATGTTGAATTCTCCGCCTTCTCCCAGGTGGTCACTGCTACCCAGCCCCTGCTGGCATCTCTCACTGCACAGCAGGGAACGATGCTGAGGTGCCTGGTCCTCCATCTGCTTGCCCTCCCTGTCTGCCTCACCATGGTCCAGCTGCTCAGCCCCTGCTCAGGTAGGACCAGCTCTGGGTTTATGCATCTGAAGCGTTTACCTTTGGACCCAGTAAGAACCCAGGACTCCCCCCATCCCTGCAAGGCCTGTCCAGACACACCTGTATTAGGACTGAGTTCCTGGCCAAGTGTCTCTCACCTCACCCTCCCTGCCTGGGACACCCCCTGGCCCTGTGGCCCCAGCTCCCTCTGAAAGAGCCCCCCTCCTGATGACCAGCTCAGTTTGCTGTGGTTGGACCCCCTGAGCCCATCATGGCCAATGAGGGTGAAGATGCTGAGCTGCCCTGTCACCTGTCCCCGAAGATGAGCGCTGAGACCATGGAGCTGATGTGGGAGCGACTCAGCCCCATGCAGGTAGTGCACACGTACCCACACAGTCAGGAAGACATGCGGGCAGCAGAGTATCGAGGGAGAACTTCGATTTTAAGAGAAGACATCACTGCCGGGAGGGCCGCTCTCCAGATTCTTGACGTCAGAGCCTCTGACAGCGGAAAATACCTGTGTTATTTCCAAGATGGAGATTTCTATGCAAAAGCCCAGGTGGAGCTGAAGGTTGCAGGTAAGCCTTAGGTTTGATCTGTGCTTGTTTTCCATGGAGTCAGGTTCAGAGGCTCCAAGCCCACCTGAGAGCACTCACGGCTCCTCACCAGCACCTGCCCCACCTGCCTCCAACTCTGCTTCTCTGAGGCCCATGACAGACCCAGGTTGTCCCCTAGGAAGAGCTCCTCCCACATCAAATAAAGAGTCCCTCATGCCGCCCACCAGGTCTCAGCAGGGAAGTGGAGGTTGGGGACGGGAAGGAGGAGGAGACCTACCCGCAGTGGGTGGCACACAGGTGTTTGGGTTCAGCACATTCCAGACAGTTGCTGTGGGCCCCCCAGGTGCCCACTCTGTGGGTCTAGGGGCTGAGCTGCAGGGACACCACCTGTGGTGCCCACATCCTCCGACCAAAGGCCCCGGGAACACACGTGCAGTTGAACACGTGGTGTCCATCCCTGGGGCAGTGTGCGCACACATGAGGAGACTGGGTGAGAGAGACTAGGTCAGAGAGAGGGTGTCAGGGAGGACCTGGTGTGACCTTCGGGCTGTCAGGGGACCTGGGGGATGTGGAAGCAGGGCCTTGCTCTGGGTTGGATGTTGTCAAGAAGGTGCAGGTGTGTCACTGGTCACTCACAGCCAGGACAGGGGAGGTTGGTCACTGCTGTCGTCTGCACACTGTTCATGTTTCCTCTGTGCTCAGACCCCACTGCCAAGTGGTCTTGACTTTGTCCTGACCCATCCCAGTGACAGAGCGCCTTGTCTGAGGTGCCACTCCTCGAAAGTGCTCATGTCCAGGCGTCAGGGCTGCGCTTTGTACTCTCAGGACACAGCCCTGCCCTGTGACTTCTAGTACATGTGGTCCTGGCAGAGGTTGGAAGGTGGGGTATACGGTCCTTGCTTTGTCCCTGTAGGGCCTCCTGAGCTAGACACTGTCCCTTCCTGGGGACCACAGCTCCTCTTTAGAAAGCCCTCTGTACAGAATTCTCATCTTTCAGGTCTCGCAAATGTTCCTCTTACCTCCATTGGGTTTCCAGGTCTAGAAACAGGTGGTCACAACTCTACCCTTCCTGGTCCTGGGTCAGCTCTCTCACATGCAATTATTTCTCCCATCCCACAATCACATTGTGGAAACTTTCCTGGGCCAAGGGACCCTCCAAAAAGGCTGACAACTCTAGCATTATTTACATCAACAGTTTACTGAGGGGACATACATATAACACATAGCTTGGACAGTGGCAAGGGAAGGAGCATATTATTTCCCCCACAGGGCAGGAGAAAGGCTTACACAGGACAGGATGGACAGGGGCTTAGGGGCATGAGTTGCTTCAGCTATGGGGGAACCACTTCCATGCCTGCCCAGGGTGGGTGAGGGACTGTACCAGGCACCAGCCTGTCTGAGTCGCTGAGTCGTGGGGGAGGGGGAGTGCCCAGCAGTCTCTACAGGTATTGCTAAGCAGTAACTTCTGTTCTGGCCCAGATCCCCCTGGATCCAGCACGAGGGTCCAGCAACAGTCAGGCAGTGATCACACCGAGGGTCAGTCTCTCCTGCACAGCACCCTCTGGGAACAGCTCCTAGGGAATCCCTGCTGGGCTTGTCCAGGGTGCGTGTGCCCCTCCCTGCTGTAGAGACCCTCACCAGCATAGAGGGCTCCCCAAAATTCAGGCTCACTGTTCCTCCCCAACACTGGGCTCTGATTCCCACGTTGAAATGAAGGGCTACGAGGCTGGAGGGATCTGTCTGGACTACACGTCTGCTGGCTGGTACCCGCAGCGCCAAATCCAGTGGAGAGACGCCAGGGGACACAGCTTGTCTTCTGAGGTGGCCACAGAGCCTGCAGACCCCCAGGGCCTTTATGCAGCCTCAGCCTCTGTGATCCTGGAAGGCAGGTCTGGGGAGGGGGTCTCCTGTGTCATCAGAAACCCCTTGCTGGGCCAGGAAAGGTCAGCCAGGCTTTCCATCCCAGGTGAGTGTCCTGCCCGCTTTCCTGGGCTCCAAGTGTCTGCTGGGGGAAGGCGTGGTTGTCTGCTGCTGACCTAGGTCTTTCTCTTCCCAAAGTGCCCAGATCTCTTACTATTACACCACACTATTGTCTTGAAATATCTGCCTCTCACACGGGAATATGTCAAATATAAAAAGCATACACAAATTTGCCCTGGCTGGTGTAGCTCAGTGGATTGAGTGCGGGCTGGGAACCAAAGGGTCCCGGTTCGATTCCCAGTCAGGGCACATGCCTAGGTTGCAGGCCAGGTCCCCATGAGGGCCATGTGAGAGGCAACCATACACTGCTGTTTCTCTCCCTCTCTGTCTCCCTCCCTTCCCCTCTCTCTAAAAATAAATAAAATCTTAAAAAAAAAAAAAAACATACACAAAGTTATTGAAGTCTCCTCTCCACTCTCTCCCCCATTGATAGCTTCTCCTGAGTCAGCCTAATCTGGTGATTAAGAATCTGAACACATGGTGCCAGGCAATGGGACTTGGGGACAAATGGTCAAGATGAGCAAAGACATGAGAAAGGGGAAAATTTGTATTCAACCGAAATCACAGAAAGGGTAATCTCCCTAATAGATAAAACATTCCAGAAGGAAAATGAACAAAAGGCAGGAGTTATGAGTTCACAGAAAGGGAATCACTTAAGAAAGGATGCCCAGTCTCACTGAGTGGGAAATGTTTATACCTGTGAGATTGGTAACAAAACCAAAAACTAGGTGGTGGATAACACATTCTGATTGCCGGATTATGGGGAGACAGTCACTCTTACATGTTTCTTGCTAAAATTTGGTATATTTTGGTATAAATGCCACAATGTCCATTGGGGGCAATAGAGCAGTCTTTATCCAAACTACTTGTTCATTGATGCAAAATCCCACTTCTGGGAACTTATCCGACAGATCAGCTTGCATTGTTGTTGAATGCCCCATGTAAAAGTTTATTTCTTATGCCATTAATTATAATACCAGAGAGTGAGTGACTGTGCAAGTGCCCCGATGGGACGCTGTGTGCAGTGGGTGCTGCCCTGGGAGGCAAACTCAGACCTGCTCCCTGTGCTGAGGCGGGAAGGTCGCCAAGACCCAGGGTGAGCAGGGAAACGACCTGCAGGCCAGCTGGTGTAGAGTGTTATTTTTGGTGTACAGACAAATATATAAGACTCTGTATATTTTTTAAATTAATAAACACTTGCATGTTATTCACTATGTGTGAGGCATTTTAGGAGCCTTAATTTAAACCTTTTACCAATCAGGACACCAGGAAGAGATGGTTAAGGCCACAATGTTCAAGGTCGCAGAGTTAGTCAGGCAGAAGACCTGGAATTGGAACCCAGGCCTTCCAGTCCCGAAGTTCATGTTCTTAATCACCAGATTAGGCTGACGCAGGAGAAGCTATCAATGGGGGAGAAAGTGGAGAGGAAACTTCAATACCTTTGTGTATGTTTTTTATATTTGACATATTCCCGTGTGAGAGGCAGATATTTCAAGACAATAGTGTGGTGTAGTAGTAAGAGGTCTGGGCACTTTGGGAAGAGGACGATCATTTTCCCTCCCGAGATACCCTGTGACTCAGCTCACCTAGTGGCTGAAGCTGACCTTCGCAGGCCCCTTCTTTCAGAGTGTGCAGCCCTGGAAGGTGGCCTTCACGGTGACCCTGCCTGCTTTGCTCTTGCTCCTGGGGGGAGCGGGGTCCTGCTTGTGGCAACAGCAGAAGAAGATCCAGGCCCTGTCCCAGGAGAAGGAGAGAGAGCGAGCAGAGAAAGAAGCGGCTCAGACAGAAGAGCAGAGAAAGCAGCAGCTCGGGCAGTGGGAGCAAAGCGCCAAAGGTGAGGCCCTGCTGCAAGTGGTCCCCACTTCCCTGCCCCAGCCCGCACCCACCACACGGGTTCTCCCCTCGATCCCCTGGTCAGGGCTTTTTCTTTTTTTTCTTCTTTTTCCAGAGAGGCTGCAGGACGAACTCAGTAAGTCCCTATCACCGGACCGCGCGTCATGGGGTCCCTAATGACACTTGTCACTGACCCCTCACGTTGTTCCCTGCAGGGTGAAGAAAGATCCCATTGCTACCACGTGAGTGCCCCGGACCCGCATCTCAGCCTCTCTGCTCGGATATTTCAGCCCCTTCCCTCACCTCCCAGGGAAAGAAATGACGCTGAGGGGTGGTGGGGGGAGACCAGGCAGGGGCCTTTCTCAGTGGGGAGGAGGCTGT
Organism: Micronycteris hirsuta; assembly: GCA_004026765.1. Classification (NCBI taxonomy): domain Eukaryota; kingdom Metazoa; phylum Chordata; class Mammalia; order Chiroptera; family Phyllostomidae; genus Micronycteris; species Micronycteris hirsuta. The sequence continues at coordinate 48,137 of PVJI01006748.1, read as the reverse complement.
GGTCTCTCTCCACCAGGGGGCGCTCGCGCCAGGCCAGCCCGGGAACCCGGGACAGGAGAGGGGGCGGGGCAGGTGACTCCCCAAGTGAGACCTTCCCTCCCTGGTTGCTTCACAAAAATCTCTAGACCACTGAGAAGAAAAGCAGAAGGAGAGATAAAAAGTATCTTAAAAAGAGGAGTGGCCAGTGTCAGTTGTCACAGATTTCTTGTCACTGCTTAAAAGGTAGTATCTGAAATTTTCTCATTAGGTTACCCCATTGTTTCTGGAAGTAGGGAGGAAATAATACAGATTGAGGTGGATGGATTCCAGCACACAGGTACACGCACGTGTGCACAAGGAGAGCAAATGCCCAGGCACACCCAGGTACGGGAGTAAGGTGGTCCCCCCTCACCCAAGGGCGACCTGGTTCAAGTCCCCTGGTGGATGCCTGACCCTCAATGGTACCAAACTGAATACACGAGGTTTTTCCTTTTCAAAGAAAGGAAGGCTTCTTGTTGGCACAGCAGCGTGGCAGCATCACTGTTCTTGAGGGTTGGGGCCGTTATTAGGTAAAATAAGAGCAACTTCAGCACCACTGCTGTGATACCGCGCCCATCCATCTGTCACAGAGACACTCTTCAGTAACTAAGAGGGGGTGCAGAAGGGACGTGCTGGACTCAGGAGGATTCATGAGGGGACAAGTCTGAGCAGACTGTACAAGACCTCATCACGCTGCTCAGAAAGATGTACGCTATAAAATTTGTGAACTGTTTATTTCTGCAATCTTCCATTTAATGCTCTCTCACCCCAGTTGACAGAAGGTAACTGAAACTCCAAAAGGCTCAACTGTGGATGAGAGGTGACTGCTGCACAGACACACACAGGACAGCTGTGTGGTGACATTGGGACAGCCCACGCAGGCACCTGCGGGGTCCTGAGCTGCAGCTGATGGAAAGAGGAGGGGGAGCCGAGAAGGGAACAGGCAGGGGGAGAGGTGGGGAGGGTGGGGGGCAAACAGGAAGATGACAGGGGTGCATAAGGGAGAGAAAGGAACCAACTCAGACATGACAGTTCAGGTGACTCTCTGTCTCCATTGCAGGTGAGGAGCAGTCTCAGGTCTATGCAGGTGAGTGAGCGTGATGCTCTCTGGTTTCCTGGCTCCTGTGTGGGAAGCAGGTACAGCCTTTCTCTGCTAGGTGAGGAGTGATCACATCCAGCTCAGAGGCTCATTTTCTGTGTCTGAACCACCCTGTCCTGTCTGGACACTCAGAGAGGACCTTCCAGATGCCAGCGTCCCCTCACCCTGCTGATACACACGCCCACACCCGGGCACAGCCTGGCCTTGTCCCCCAGGGCCCCAGCATGATGGAGGGAAGCCCACCCGACACTGGGAGAGGGTTTAGCCTGACCTGCAAAGCTATAGATGGGGAAAGTGGACATTGGAGGAGACCAAGGAGAGGAGAGAGAAGAGGCTCAGTGAGGACAGTGGGTGGGGGGAGGACAGAAAGAATGACCTTTCCTTGTCTGTGTCTCCTTCCTTCCAGAGTTGAAGACGGCCCTGTTCCAGCCTGGTGAGTGGATCACTCTGTGTCCCCCAAAAAACCTCCAAGGGCCCCTGCTCCCTCTTTCCTCTCCAAATCTTGCTTGAGGGAGGTGACCTGAGGTCATGGCCTCAAAGGTGTGCCCACCTGCTGCCCAGAGCCCAGGGACCAGGGACAGGGGCTGTCCTGGGGCCCACAGGTCTCTGTGGGAGGAAGAGGCAGGAGGGGTGGGGCTGGAGGAAGGGGCTGCAGGGAGAGGGAGGGTGTGACCTGAACAAGCTGCTGTCCCTCCTGCCCCTGTGTGTCCTCGCGTCATGGCGTGTTCCACAGTCACTCCTGCTCTGTGAGGGTTGGGCAAGGACTGAGTGAGATGATGACTGTGTGTTGGTGAGAACACCCACAGGAAATGGACGGCCTGTTTGACGGGGGTATTTGTCTGACAGTTATAACCAGAGAGTGGAGAAAATATCTTAAGGCCTAAAAGCAATGCAGGCAACTCCTAGAGTAAAGCAGACTGTGCTGTAGGCCGACTCACTCACAGGGGCGCAGGGTCAGAGAGGACAGAGGACCCGACAACCTGCACAGATTATTCACTGACAACAGACCCCTTACAGCACTTTTTTACACTGTAACTCGGGTACTGATGACTGACAGGAACAGGGACGAAGAATGTGGCAGCACCAGCCACCCCTCCTGGTGGTCTTGTGACAGGTGGTCCTTTATAATCCATATGATCACCAGTGTGGGGTTGACCTCAGCGCTCCTGTCACTCTAGCTGTTAGTGACAAAAATGCTGTGTTTAAGGAACATGGATAACTGTCACCTAGAGGCTTTGGTGTGCTGGCTAAGGACAGTGAGGTGGTCAAATGTCACAGCCTGAAAAAGCAAAAGAAATTCATGACAAAGAGATGGGGTTGGATTTGTTCACAGTGACAGGTGGCGTGGCATTAAGGGGAACCAACAAGGATGAATGGAGCCTCAGGGCTCTCAGCACTGGGAGCTGTGACCACCCCTGGGCCGAGGGCACAGGGACAGGGAGGGGTCACTGGGGCTCAAGGAGGGGCTGCCTGGGAGGAATCGTGCTGTGGTGGAGCATCTCCCTGGGGGACGTGGGAGGTCAGCGCTGTGCCTCCTTTCCTTCCTCCTTCCTGTCTTCAGCCTCCTCCCGCCTTGGCCAAACCCACCAGTAACCAGAGCCCAGGGAGCCCAGGGATGCTGTCCATGGGGGACTGACTCCTGGGGCCAGAGAGGGAGGGGACAGATGGGCAGTGGACCCCAGAGCACATGCAGCCCCAGCCTGACTCCGAGCACAGAAGGGACATGGTGTCTCTTATCACACCAGGTACTTCCTCCATGCCTGGCCTTGCGCTAAATATACCACGGATTTTGTTTTATTCCACCCCCAGAGATCAGTGTTTTTACCACTATTGACAGATAGGAAATTGAGACTCAAGTTATATTGTAGCTGGTGTGTTGGAAAGACACTGTGCGAAAAGGGACGTCACCCAGCTCGGGGTAGAGCCAGGGCTGACATTTCATGCACGTGACAGCACAGCACAGCAGGGCCACAGACGTTTGAGGAGGAAAGGAGGAAAAGGCAGGAGGAAGGTGTCGGCACAACATGGCAGGTGAGGCAGATCCTAACCCTCACTCTCCCTTTCGTCACCAAACACAAGACCCCTGTGGGTTTCCTTGGCTGAGGGTCACGTCCAGAGCAGGATGGGACCCTGGGCTCTGGACTCAGCCTCCTGCCCAGACCCAGGCCTTGAAGGCTGAGGCTCTGAGGTCCCAGAACCAAGGCTGACCCCACGCCCTCCAAACCCTCTGCAGCGGATGTGTTTCTGGATCCAGACACGGCGCACCCCAACCTCCATGTTTCTGAGGACCAGAGGAGAGTGAAGCCATCATTCACACAGCAGAACCTGCCAGACAACCCTGAGAGATTTCAGGGGAATCACTGTGCGCTGGGCCGTGAGAGCTTCACGTCAGGGAGACACTTCTGGGAGGTGCACGTGGGGGACAGTGACGAGTGGCAACTTGGGGTGTGCAAGGGGAGTGTGGAGAGAAAATGTGTTGAAATGACACCTGAGAATGGATTCTGGACTCTGGGCCAGTCTTCTTGGAATTACTTCACAGGTCTCACACCGTCCAAGAATGAACTGCCATGGGTCCACCGTCTTAAAAAACTGGGGGTTTTCCTGGACTATGAGATGGGGGAGGTTTCCTTCTACAATGCCATCGATGGGTCTCACATCTTCACCTTCCCACACATCTCCTTCTCTGGGCCTCTGAGGCCTTTTTTCAAGATTTGTATACAGGACCCCTTGCCCTTGACCATTTGCCCAGCGCAGAAAGCAGTGGGGAGGTTCCTTGTGCCTGACCCAGGGCCTGACCCTTCCCTGGAGACCCCGGTGGCCCCAGGCTCAGCTGATGGGAATGGGGACCCTCAGGCTGAAGAAACATCTTTGCTTCCTGCTGCTCAGCCTGGAGCTGATGGCCTCCTGAACAGCAAAACATCTCAGCAAGAAAACACTAAAAACACACTGAGTGACGGACTTCACTAACATTCATTCAATGTTTTCTCACAAGAGATAAGGAGACGAGGGTGCAGACAGTAAATTAACTTTCCAAAGGTCACTCAGCCGGCTTCCAACAACCAGAGCTGATGTTTATGGGTAACTTCTAATGTACTAGTGCTCTGCTAACTGTTTCAGGTGAATCTCAGTCACTCATCCTTACAGCCGCCCTGTGAGGTAGCATCATTATGAAAGTGTGGAAACTGAGGCAGGGCAAGTTAACTGACATGTGTAATTCACACAGAATTTACTGCTGCTGGGAGATGTTCAGCCTGTGCCCCTCCCCCTACCTCTAGTCTGTCCCTCTGCAGCCAATTGTCCCTGTTGGGCAGGGTCATGGGCAGCCCTGAGGGTCCCTTCCCAGGGCACCAAGGGTAAACGTCACTGCAGGTGACTGTGAAGGCCACACCCCACTTGGATCCTTCAAGGTCAACTGTCAGAGCCATGGTCCACCACTTCATTGACTGGCTCTGCAGGACGAGGTGGCCCAGAGGGTGAATTCACAGTGACTGAATCACTCAGGGATGAGAAGGGACTCGATGCCAAACTCTTAACCAACCTGTGACCTGTGAGCACCGAGCAGACCCACCCCTCCTACTTCACCCCTGAAGGTCCTCTGTGAGCAGGACTGTGGGGGGAAGGGGCAGGTGGACACCAGTGGGACTTTTATCACACGGTGGAATCCATGTCCAGGATGGAGACACCCACCACTGGTCACCACTGAGGTTCCCAGGGTTCCTGTCCCTGTGGGTCCTGGGGAAAGGCCGCTCTTCCTCATCATTGTCACTGTGACTGTTCACCACGTGTCCCCTCCCCCCACATGTGGGTGTCATGTCGCATGTGTTAAATAAACGTGTTACTGATGTTCATGCTTCTTCTAGATTCAACCCCTACAGTTAACTCACCAGGTTCACAGTTTAACTCCTTGGCACATTTTTACCAAACCCTTGTTGTATCGGTTGTGCATGGCTGCTGTGATCAGTAACCACGCATGACCTGACACAACACACATTTACTACCTTACACCTCCGTAGGTTAGAAGTCCCGCGTGTTTCTGGACGGGCTGAAGTCCCATTTTGGAGGGAGAGGAACTGAGGCCTCACGGCGCATCCTGGAGTTTTCTGTCCCGTTTCTTCCGTCCAGGCCGTGAGCGCAGAGGCCGCTCCGCACGGCCACACGCCCTCCCGCCCCGCGCCGCAGGACTTCCCTTTGGAAGAAAATACCTGGGGGCGGGCGGGCGGTGCCGAGCGCTCCACCCCGACCCCCCCACCCCCAGCCGCGGGGCTTAAGAACTGCGGCGGGGCCGCGGCCGGCCTCGCACTCCGCTCCGGCCCTCCCTGCGCGCCGCGGCCCGGGTGGGCGTCTGCGACTCCTCTCAGGCGGGTGCGTTCCTCGCCCTCCGCGCCCCGGGCCCGGCCTCGTCCTCCGACCTCTCCCCTTCCTCCTGCGCGCCGTTCCCCGGACTCCACCGCTGCATCGTCCTTGCTGAAGGCAACCACCAACTACTGTATTTGGAAGGAGAGGGTTTTTGTTTTAGCACAGTGTTCCGAGATTTGCTCACTTAACTGCACCCCAGCGACGGGCACTACGTCTCACCGCTCCCGTCCCCCGAGTCCCCTCGGGGTTTCAGGCCCGTTTTGTTGCGCTGCGCGCGCCTGATCGGACTCAGGGCGGCGGGCGGCGCGCGCGTGGCGGCGGGACCGGGAGTCCGCGCCGGGGCGTGGGGCGGGAGGCCTCTGTGCGAGGAGTGGACGCCCCGGGAGAACAGTGTCCGGAGGGCCCGGGTCACCTCCGGTCCGTTGTCTCCTAGACTCCAGCGTCGGTGGGGGATGGCAGCTTCCCGCAGCCCCTGCCTGCGCCGGGGGCTGCTCGCCCTCCTTCTCCTCCAGCTGCCGGGGCTGCACTCAGGTGCGTCTCCCTCTGTCCCCGGCCTGCAGGCCGTTCGGTTCTCCCCGGAGGCTACCGCGCGGCCCCAGGGGGGTTCCGTCGGGCTGTCCCAGGAATAAGAGGGTGGTGGCAGCGGAGGGGAGCCTGGTCTCGGTCATTCCTCAGCCCCCTGACCCCGTGCGGGCTGACCCGCCTGGTTTCTGACAGCTCACTTCGACGTGCTCGGGGCCCCGGAGCCCATCCTGGCCGCGGTGGGCGACGACGCGGAGCTGCCCTGCCACCTGTCCCCGAGCGCGAACCTGAGCGCGGCCGGCGCGGAGCTGCGGTGGCTCCGGGAGCGGGAGTCCCCGGCGGTGCTGGTGCACCGGGCCGGGCGCGCGCAGGACGCCGAGCAGATGGCCCGCTACCGGGGCAGAGCCGCGCTGGTGCAGGGCGGCCTCGCCCAGGGCCGCGTGGCTCTCAGGATCCGCGGGGTCCGGGCCTCGGACGACGGGGAGTACCGCTGCTTCTTCAGGCAGGACGGCAGCCACGGGGAGGCCAGCGTGCGCCTGAAGGTGACCGGTGAGCACAGCGGGGCCCTCTCTCCGTGACTTCCGCGCGGTGTCCGTCTTCCTGCGGGTCTGTGTCTTTGCAAACTTTCGGACATTCCCCAAATCCCGCGCAGGTTGGAAGGGGTTGGCAAGCGCAGCGTGGAAGGTGAGTGGGAAGGGGTTGGGGCTGAGAGCGGAGAGAACCCAGCGAGTTGCCGTTCTTGTAGAAACTTATTTCATGCGTCTCCTGCATTTTCCTCTGGATTTTAGGACAAGCATTTCCTCGTCGTATTAATTAAATCCATGTAAGACGTAAGGGCCCTGTGGCACTATTATTAGTACTCCAGGTGTACCCGATCGAGTCTCCGACCTGAACAATCACCGCGCGTCTCTGCTTCAGCAGCAGCAGCGGAGGCTCCGGTGAAGACCCCATGCGTGCCTGGAAGCTGCTTTATGGGTTAATGCCCAACATCGTGGCCCCTGATTTCCTAAGATCCTAAAGCATGCCTGCGTGTTGACCCACTTGGAAAAGGTTTTGCTTTTGTTTCCTTTTTTTATGTCAAGCCCACATTCAGGCGGACGCTGCCAGCAACATGGTAAAAGCTTTCAGGTGCCCAGGCCCAACTTTCCCACTTCCTGGGCATCAGGCAGATCTCTTCCCGGCCCGTGTTTCCTCTGGCAAAAACTGGAAGCATCTACCCCACAAGCTTCAGCAAGACTGAAGCAAAATTAGACAATATGTGGGAAACTGTCAACTCTAAAAGCATTCTGTACTTGTGAGATATGCGTGTACCTCGGGCCGCTCTAAACTGTGTGATGCACAAATATGTTGCCCTTCACGTCTGCACTCGAGCGCGCACAGAGTTTGAAAACCTGGGGTGAAATCTGGGTCTCTGCCCCCTAACAGGCTGCACCTGGCAGCAGCACTGCCTGGAACTCACTTTTCCTTTTCAGAGAATTACCTTAAATGTGTATAACAAACCCCTAGAGAGTTGATGTCATCCAACTGTCATCGTCACCTTTTATGAGTGACAGGCACCTTTGAAAATCTGCTGAAAGCAGCAGCCCTCTTCATGAGAAATAGACACATTCTCTCATGCACACATCCACTCAGAATGTGGATTTAAACCGATAGTAATGGACATGTATTTAAGGACTCTTCTTTGTGGCTTGGCGTTTTTCTGTACTCTGTGGAAATGTAAGAAAATAATCAGGCCAAAGAGACCAGGAAAAACAGATGTTGATTTATGTTAAGACATAATGATTTGAGGGAAATGAGGTTGAAACCATTTAAGAAAATTTCTGAGTCAGTATCACAGGTAAAGGAAACTTAAATTGTCAGCTATGATCTCAGTGTAAAGGTCCCCCAGACAGCTCTTTCTCCTCAAGGATATGCCTTCTCTGTTGGTCTTTTTTAAAAAAGATTTTTACTTACTTATTTTTAGAGAGAGGGAAAGGAAAGGAGAAAGAGAGGAAGAGAAACATCAATGTGTGCTTGCCTCTTACATGCCCTGGCTCACAACCCAGGCATGTGCACTGACTGGGAATTGAACCAGCAACCACACTAGCTGGTGGTCTAGCACCTGCCATCGGTCTTGATGTTTCTGCTGACTGGACAAGCACCCCATGTCTTCCTGCAAAACCCACATGTCAGCTACCAAATCCCAGCTGGTGATGCTCTCTGATGAGGTTATGAGGTTCCTCTCATTGACACCTCAGTTTCCACGTGCAATGAAGAATGGAGAGGAGTCCCCCTCATTCCCCATGACTTGTGCTTTTCCTTCTCAAACTCTGTAGCCCTGTGGTTATAAGGCTCCCATGGGCGTGCCCAGTGAGGGAGTCAGACGAGCTTCTCTCTCCGCAGCTCTGGGCTCTGATCCTCACATCTACGTGGAAGTTCAAGAGAATGGGGAGACCCGGCTGGAGTGCACCTCAGTGGGATGGTTCCCAGAGCCCCGGGTGCAGTGGAGAACACCCAAGGGAGAGGAGTTATCATCCACATCTGAGTCCCGGGATCCCGATGAAGAAGGCCTGTTCTCTGTGGCGACTTCAGTGATCATCAGGGACACCTCTGTGAGGAATGTGTCCTGCTGTATCCAGAACGTCCTCCTCAGCCAGGAGAAGGAAGTAGAAATTTCCATACCAGGTCAGTGACCCCATACTGGGTTCCAGTTTGACACAGCTTCAGGGTCACGTCACTTGGGACACCTGTGCAGTGTGATCTCGTGGCAGAGTGGTGTACTTCCTCCACCTCAAATCCTCCCACTGATTTGAGGGAGCCCTACCAACTCACTTGAAGAGTAAAGATTCTGAAGGCAGGAACTATGCCTAGACCTCATAGAGATTCCAGATTTTCCATCTTGGGGGATTTGGCTTAGACAGAGACGCTTGGTCCTGGGAGGCCTGCCTGATCCACAGACTCTCTCCTTAAGTGACCATGGAGACTAAGGTCCCCTGTTTCCACCCCGCCCCTCCCTGCTCCCCACCCCAGGCTAGAGCTCCTCCGTCCCTGTCCTCAGGAAGCAAATCTTCTCATCGTCCCCCCGACTTGGCCTCCGGTCCAGGAGGAACTGTTCCTTGCCCTTTGGCCGTTGAGTCCTCTGCTGTTGTGGCACAGGTGGTGCTCCCCCTTCCTGATTTACTTCCCTCATCCCCTTGGCCCAGATCATCTTCCGCGGATCTTTAAGGAGGGGTTTCCATAACAACATGAATTAGTTCATTTTTTCTGTATTTCACAGGTTCTGCCCCAAAATGACTCTTGTCCATCTTCATTCCTCTCTTTTTCTGCCCATTCCTACCTAAGACTTAGTATTTTTTTGAGAAACCCGAAAGCACTGGGGGTACTGTTTTCTCCTTGGGAAGAACGGGAGCGGTTCCGGTTATCTCTCTCGTCTTCCAAGTCCCTTTGGAACCAGAAGAGAAGCTGGAGTTGCTCAAAGTTTCTCAACAAGTGTCCATTTTGGGGACTTGGTTTCAGCTCCCTTCTCCCCAAGACCGACACCCTGGATGGTGGCTGTGGCTGTCATCTTGATAGTCCTAGGAATTCTCACCACCGGGTCCATATTTTTCACGTGGAGACTCTACAAGGAAAGATCCAGACAGAGGAAGAATGAATTCAGCTCTACAGGTAAGTGAGTCATCGAATCCCATGCGACTTGCCAGGAGTGCTTCCAAGTGAGGTTGGAGCCAAGTCCTTTAGGGTAACTGCCAGGGGAAGATACGTGACTCTGGAATTCGGAGAGTCAGGGGATTGTAAGGTTCCTGAAGTCACTGATATTCAGCCTGAAGGAGAAAGAGGCTCGGGTGCAGGGCAGGGCAGAAGGAGTGCCAACAGGGGACCTGGTGTTTGCTCACTCCTCACCCTGAGGCTCTGTCCCCGCTTTCCCCTCATTTTCCCAGCAATGATTGAAGATCTGAGCCCAAGCCAGTAGGAACTTCCTGCAAATTTCCTAGAAAACAAAACAGTCCTTGTTCTTCATTATTGACACTGTTTCAGTAATCGGGCCCTAGTAAGCAGTCACGATTCACAGTCACGGCTTTGCGTGTCTCTCACACCGTTCCGTGCCTCCGGCCATGTCCACTGTAGAAGGTCATTGGGTATTTCTGTTTGTTTTCCAGAGAAACTCCTGGAAGAGCTCAGTAAGTTCCAACTTCTATTTCACCCTCACGGTTTCCCCCCTGTTGTATAACACCTATGCACGACTGTCTCTCTCTCTCATTGCAGAGTGGAAGAAGGCCGCTCTGCATGCAGGTCAGTGGCTCTCAACTTCCCAAGGGCTCCAGGGTGCCATTCCCCCCGGGGTTCAAAGTCCTGTGTTACTGGGAAATGAAAGCATCCACACATGTTAGTGGTGAGGATAGAGAGGGGAAGGATGATGGCAAATGGCTTCAACTTTTCCTCGAGGCACATCTCGGCCCTTGGGAGGTGGCTGGGAGACAAGCCCCGTCGGACACAGGGCATTGGGCACTGGGGACTGTGGGTGGAAGAGGGGGCACAGCCAGCCAGCAGGCCTGTCGGCTCCTAGACTGTTTCCTCCGTTTTTGGAGGAGGAAGGACAGATCTCAGAGCCTCACACTCACTCACGCTCAGACCCACTTCCTCTCCGCGTCTAGTCGATGTGACTCTGGATCCAGACACCGCCCACCCCCACCTCTTTCTGTATGAAGATTTCAAGTCGGTCCGACTGGAAGATGCTCGCCAGACACTGCCTGAGAAACCAGAGAGATTCGACTCCTGGCCTTGCGTGTTGGGCCGGGAGGCCTTCACCTCGGGAAGACATTACTGGGAGGTGGAGGTGGGAGACAGGACCGACTGGGCGATTGGGGTGTGCAGGGAGGATGTGGCGAAGAAGGGATTCGACCCCATGACTCCCAAGAATGGGTTCTGGGCTGTGGAGCTGTATGGCAATGGGTACTGGGCCCTCACGCCCCTGCGGACGCCCCTTCCCCTGGCAGGACCCCCCCGCCGGGTTGGGGTTTTCCTGGACTATGAATCTGGAGACGTCGCCTTCTACAACATGACCAATGGGGCCCTTATCTACACTTTCTCCAACGCCTCCTTCTCTGGCCCACTCCGAGCCTTCTTCTGCCTGTGGTCCTGTGGCAAAAAGCCCCTGACCATCTGCCCGGTCACTGATGGGCTTGAGGGGGTCACAGTAGTTGCCGATGCCACAGACCCTTCCAAGGAGATCCCACTGTCCCCGATGGGCGAGGATGCTGCCTCTGGGGACACAGACATGCTTCATTCTAAACTAATCTCTACCCAGCCCAGCCAAGTGGCACCTTAAGGATGACCCCAGATGAGTGGTTCCCCTTTGCTCCCTGTCTGCCCCCCCGCCCCCGCCCCCAGGGGCCTCAGCTGATGGCTTCACCCAGCTCCCCTGCTTCCTCTTGCATAGGGACCCTAGTCAGGAAAGTGGCATTGCTGCTGCTGGAGAGTATGGGGTGTAGGGCCTTCCAAATCTGTTTCTGTGCCAGTGTTCAGGGACCAGGGCAGTGACTCTTCATGCTTCTGTTCTCCTTCCCTTTAAAGCCAAATCCTAAAGGGAAGGACTTGAAACAAACTCAAAAGAAAGCTCGGGGATTGAGACAGGGTTAGGTTGTCATGGGGTTATGGCAGAAACATCCAGGTGTCCAGACTAGGGCTATGTTGAGGAACAGACAAGCAAAAACCTCAAAGGGTTTTGGGAACATAAGACCAAGCCTGAAACCACATAAAGAACCCCGGGGGGACATTGTGATGGAAGAAAGAGAGGTGACCCCAGGCCAGTGGTGTACAGCTGGCCTGCTCCTACAGGGTTAGGCCTGTATCTTGAATCTCCTGAGCCTGCCATGCAGGGCAGAGGAAACAACCCTTCTGCTGTGGGATCTGAGCGGTGGGCAACGCAGAGCGGAGAGGAGATGCTGAGGCAGGCCTAGGGTGTCAGCCACAAGCTGGATGGAGCAGGGGATTTTAGACAGAACCCAAGGCTGTGCGCAGAGCTGTCTCTCAGACCCTGTCCCCTCTGCACTGCTCGTTACTCCCTGGGGTCACTCCGCCCCCACTCTGTGGGCTCCATAGTCTCCACTTCTCTTCCTCCTTACGAAGCAGACTCTCTCCGTTTCAGAGGCATTTCCAGGAATCATCCCTCAGTGATACCACCACCACTTCCTCAGCCACTGTCGCAGCCTCGGGCCCCCTCAGCCCTCATCCCAACGTCCTGTTTAACCCCACGAGCACACCTGCAGTTAGCACCAACTGCTCTCTCATCCCACACGGCGCCCCATGTACTCTCCCCCCCTGCAGCCTTCCCACTGTGTGCCTCTCCTCGGGTTCCCTGAATGCGGTGTCTCAGCTCAGCACAGCTATCCTGACGGCTCCCACCTGTATTTGCCTTTTCCTTGTACCTCTGGCTTGTCTGGCCAACAGGCTGCAAATTTATCCACATCTCCAATTTCGATTGTATTTTTCCAGCGTTCAGATGCATGTCACCAGGGCTGTAACCTAATAAATAAGTCTGATTTCTGAAAGCAGCATCTGCACCTTCCTTTCTGTATTCCAACAAGTGGGACTGAAACAAAACCAGAGGAGAAAAATCTGCACGGGAATGCTGCTTGCCAAGCAGTGCGGTTCTATTTACCCAAGACCCATCCTGGACCCGGTGGCCGCGGGCCCACCAGGGCAGGCGGCACAGGGGCTGTTGTCCCACGAGGGTCCAGACATTTGCAGAAAGGCCACGGTGCCGGTGGCAGCCCACCCTCAGCCCCTGATTGGGTGGTGACTCCATTTCCACAACTCAAAAGGTAGTTCCTGGTGAGGTGAGTGAGGCCACACCTCGGAATCTTAACAGTACTTTTTCCAGGAGGAGGAAATGATTGGGAAATTTTTAATAGTGATGCCTTGTAACAGGGAAACAAACAAACTCAGGTGATCTTTGGAAACCGCTGTTGAAAGTCCTCGTGGTTCAGTGAGATGCCCGCTTTCTCCTGCTTTGCCCAAGTGAGGATCAGGGACAGCTGGTTTCCCAGAAGCTCTGACTTTACCAACATTCAACCAGCTCTGCTGCCCAGAGGGACAGCATGTGAGTCTCCAGTGTCCTTTCCTTATCCTGCCTCAAACACCGTTCACCCCACACTGCTCCCTGCATGTCACCCACCCACACTGGATCCCTGGGAGAAGGACATGGTTTATCCCTGCTTTAGAAGTATTCATTTGTGTTCAAACTGTGCTTTTAGAAAGCCAAAGGGAAACAAAGCCCAAACTTTCTTAAAAATACTTGGGAACCTCAGGCAGTTCTTTGCTGGTTTGATGGGTAACGTGTATCCTGAAACGTGAATGCGAAACCTCACCCAGAATAGACGGGGCTGCCACAGGGACCCTGGCCCTGAGAATAGAAAGAAAACCGGTCACAGATTTTAATCAACTGACTCCCTTCCCTTTCCCTTTTCCCCTTCAAGGAAAACGGTCACCAGGCACAGCACTGAGCTGGCACAGACTCCTAGGAAACATCTGCATCCTTCCTTTCCCCAGCTCTGGCCTCTGGGCCTGAGGCCCCCCAGGAAGACCTTATCTGATAACCCTGGAGGCCCCCCTCCAGCTGGCGCCAGGTGCCAGTGCCTGGGGGAAGTTATCTCCGCAATCCTGGCTTTGCTTCTGAATCTTCTGAAGGAGAAGTGTCACCTGGCCGAATGCTTTGCCAAAGTCTGTCTTCATCACCTGAGGCAGAATCAGTGATGCTGTTGTTTCAGAAACCTTCCGGGTGTGTTCACAGAAGTTGCTGGCTGGAAGCCTGGTGTCAGGCGCCCTCTTTGCCAGGTTTACTAGACACAGAAACTACTCATCCTTTCGTTTTCTTTTTAGAACTATTTATTGCAGTGTAATACCCATTCAGAAAAGTCCACCGATCTTCAGTGTACAGCTAGATAAACTCAGAACAAGCAGCAAGACCCCCGGCCCCTTCCGCGTTGCTGTGTTAGGGGGTCGGAGTTCAGCGGCTGCTTTGCACCGGGTGCTGCGGCCTCCTCAACAGCGCTCATCAATCACTCCCTCCTCCAATGGGAACGCTGCCTGCGGATTGTGGGAGGGCGTCCACTGGGGATTTTCTCGGGAACGACCGGAGATTTTGATGTTGCTTGTAGTTTAACTTTGGCGACTTTGCCTTCTGCTTTACTTGGTTCCTTTTGTGCTTGCCGAAAAAATATATATGTGGCACCGAAACATAAGAACAGGAAGGATGGAAGTTTTCTTCAAAAGAACTACTCATCTTCGTATCCTGTTTTTGTAAATAATAACCATCTTCAGACCCGTGTAAAACGTTATTGTGAAAACCCACGGGGAAAAGTACCCTTGAGATTTCATTTAGATCACCCACCCCCTCCGCTGAAAGGGGAAAAGCCACAAAAAGGCCCCGCTGGGATTCGAACCCAGGATCTCCTGTTTACTAGACAGGCGCTTTAACCAGCTAAGCCACGGAGCCGACACGCCGGCTTCAGTCCAAATCGATGAGGAAAGAGGAAGATCTTTGCTTTTGTTCGGCGGGCTGATTTACTTTCCCTCCACGAGAGTCCGGAGCAGCCCAGCAGCTTCCCCAGGCTCTAAAGATGAACCTCCCCCTCGCCCCAACAGACCCAAGAAACCCCGCAGCTGTAGGAAAATAGCCTCCTCGGCGCGGGGTGGGAGCGGGAAGAGAGGACCAGACGCACTCATACGGAGACACGCCTCCGGGTCGTGTGACACAGTGACACCTGGATACTAGGACACTTCTAGCACCTAGAATTGGGCCGTGCAGGAAGCAAGCTCTATATTCTCTATTTCACGGTTTTTGATTAAAATTCCAGCCTTTCCTTACCACAAGTCTTTGCCTAAACTTGGTTTCCGAATGCCTGCTTCTAGCTTATCCTGTTAAGCGCTGCAATTCCAGAGTTGCACCTTGAACATTCAAGGCTTGCCAATTAAAACCTAGTCTTGGAAAGAAAGGAAAGAGCGATCCCCTCTCCTCTGCGGCTGTGGAGGGAGAGACACTTTCTTGTCCTGAAACTTGTCCAAAGGATCTGTTTTTGGTAAGGTATCGCATTGAATGCATTCACAAGAATTTCTACTTTGTTATGGGGGCTTGTGTGAGGATTCATAACTGTTCCTGATTTATTCTATGCTCTGTAAAGTAAACCTGTCCTTGGGAATATAATTTGAACAAATGGCTTTAGTGGGACTCCGAACAGTTTACAACTTGGCGCCAGAGCTGTGAAAGTATCTTCCCTAATGAAGCCTGTAATTATGATTGCCTGTCTTGTCTGATATCAGTTGTTCGGGTGATAATGCTGAAATCAACTGTACCAATATTTGATGGATTTCTCTGAAACGCTATAAGGCACTGATTTCCACCTACCTCCATGAGTGGGGGCTGCATGACTCTGCTGGATTTATTTTTGTTAAAATTTGGAAGTCAGTGAACTCAACACACAGCCGGATTGAAACGCCATGAAATAAGCAACTATTTCTTTAATATTATAAGATGAGCTATCATATCATCAATGTGCTTGGAGCCAGTATGGCTTTGACCAAACTATGGCAGACTTTCAGAAAGATGGCAGAGCCTGCTATATCTGGTTTGCGTTTTTCCTTTGACTGGCAGCTGTCAAAATTTGCACAGAAATTCTGGGAAGTCGAAGTTGTTTAAACAAGCCTGAGGCAAGTCTTGGTAGAAAGTTGAGAGAACAATCACTTTCAGAAATCTGCGCATGAACACTATCTTCTCCTCAGTTCCCAGTGTGGCCGTCAAGGACCACGGAAAGGCACCTCATGCTGGCTTTGTTCCGAACACCTGACGTTGGAGAAGGTACCCATCGCCGAATCACAGACATTGACAACAATGTAAAGAGACGTGGTAATAGCAGACAGTGCCATTTTTCCATTTGCTTGGTAGAGAAACCAAAAATGGAGTAGTTCATGAACTTGGATGGGAAAATATAATTTTATTTTGACGACTTAATGAGTAATCACTGAAATTTTGTGTTTTCTTCCATTATGAATATAGGCAACAAACCACAGCTGTATTTTAGCAGTTTTGACTTTATCACTATTGGAAGTCACAAATATTTTCTTCCAAATTTGACATGTCCCAAATTTCTTTAAATACAATTATGCTCATTACTGCTTTGAAATTTCAGTATTTATCAGATGTCCTGCTGACATTGTCTTTTAGTGCATTAATAAAGGAGCACAAATATTATGGCACCATAACATTTTAATATTTTAAGAGCATATTTCAATATAATTGGTTTCCTTTTGAAAACTTATGGATTTATCTTTTTATGTACACTTAAAGCTATTATTCCAGGATGGAGTCCATAACCACCAAACTGCCCTTCGGGACAGAACAAAACCTGGACAAATGACTCCTGTGTCGTGGTCCAGGGAAGAAACCATGACTAGGTCTGCCTTAGTAGGAGCAGGAGCATGTGTGTTTTTCTTAAGGACTGTGGCGACCTCACCAACTGAAGACAAATATTCTCTAATCTCAGCGTATGTGTTCTCGTGTCAGGTGGGTTTACCCCATCTGTTCAGTAGCCCTCACGTGATTCACAGCGCTCACGGGGCCTGGGGATACTGCTTCCGCCTCAGAAACGTGGAAAGGCTGAAACGCACACAGGAGAAACACTTTTGGGTTTCCTGGGCAAGTAAACAAGTGAGCATTCCTGTGTGTGCGAGCTGTTTTCCAAGGTGTCCAGTTTTGAGATGTGGGTCGCAGGCAGAGAGGTTGCTTAGCACAGTCTTGCTTTGTAAGTTTTAAAAAATAACTTAATGACCCAAGAAGAGACAAGAAAGTCAGATTGTGCCACTCTACAATGGCTTCCAGTTTCCTAGAGTAGCGGCCAAAGTCCTTACAAAGGCCTGCGAGGCCCGAGGTCCTGTCCTAGGGCTGCTGCCGCTGTCCACTCAGTAACGGCCCCTCACATTACTGGACTGGCCTAAACTGGCTCCCACTTTCAGGCCTTTCCCTGAGGATTTACCGGGTCCTAGATCGCTCTGCTCCCCAATGTCTGCATTCGTCTGTCGTCCACACCTTCCTTGCTGGACTTTTCTATTTCTCCACGAAGTTTGCTTCGTTTTTCTCCAAGCGCTCGCCAACATTATTTTACTTATTGAATCGTAAATATGGGTCAGATAATGCAGGACGGAGGGAGGTGATGCTGGGGTGAAGAGGGTCTGGGCTGCCTCCCCTGCCGAAGAAGGAACCCCAGCCTAAGCAATTGCAACCTGTAGCAAATTTTTACGAGTTTATTTGAGACAAACTGACATACATGGAAGCAAGATCTCAAATGCTCTGGAGAATGACAGTTTTGTAGCTCGTCTGCATTTGGAATAAGGGAGAGAAGGTGGGAGAAAACGAGGTGCAGGAGAGTTGATGGGTTTCGCCTCCGAGGGTCCTGAGGAAGAGCGTTTCAGATGAGTGTAAACCTAGATGCACAAGGACAATGAACAAAATTTGCTTAGGGCGAAAATATCCTTCTACTAAAGAATCATAGACCGGGCGTGACTCCTCACCACGACCCGCCCAGTAAGGGGCTTGCGTTCAGATCACCTCGTAAGGTTACTATCGGTCACTGACTTATTAGTGGGCCCTTTTTCGTTCACAGGGCCCAGGGACTGTTGTGAACGGGAGAAGGGGCGCAGGTCGCCCAGGGCCGCGGACCCGGGAGGTGCGGAGACCCGGCGGGGGAAGGGCGCCGCCGTCTGGCCTCCGACGGATACGCCCGCCGCCTGGTTTCTGATGAAGAAAACACGTCGCGGGCAAGATTTCGCGTGGGCCAGTGGCGCAATGGATAACGCGTCTGACTACGGATCAGAAGATTCCAGGTTCGACTCCTGGCTGGCTCGGTGGGTGCGCAAACATTTTATCTTCTTCCTCCGCGGCCGGGGAGGAGCTCGCGGAGGAGAAAGGCACCTGAGCAGGCAGGGGCAGCCTCCTCTCGCGGCAGACACCCTCGCCCTCCCCGCGGCGCGCCTGCAGCCACGCACCCCGGAGAAGGGCGGCGGGGCTGAAGGAGCCTCAGCCACAGGGGAAGCAATTAAATTGGGGAGATTCAGGATGAGGAATTCTGATAATAAAGAAGGATCACCTGTAAGGATCAGAGTCTCTCTTTTGTTCTCTCCTATTCGGTCATTTCCGGTGAAAGCGGTAGGGTTGGGCGCCAGGTGGGGGGGTGGTTGATGCGCGCAGGCGCACAGGGCAAGCCTGGTGCGCTAGGCGGGAGGGGCGAGTCGGTAGGGTGAAGGGCGAGCTCCGGCAGCACGTTTTACAGCGTTTCCGTAGTGTAGTGGTTATCACGTTCGCCTCACACGCGAAAGGTCCCCGGTTCGAAACCGGGCGGAAACAGCCACCCAACTTTTTCTTTTTTTTTTCCCCTAATGAATGAATTCCTTAAAAAAACTATTTCACTTAATTTTTTAAATTTCACGCCCTCATAAACACGTGCATCCTCTTCCTGTCTCGCACGCTGGGGGCTGTGGTGCTGACGTGGGTGCGGAGTCGGGCGGTCGCAGGAGGGGAGACGCAGCCCGGGCCCCGGAAGCGCATCCCCAGCTCGCGGCCTTCCTGCCCGCGGATCTCTGGTCGCCCGCCCCGCGAGGGGACGGCCTGGACACTCGGTGAGTGCGGGGCCTCCGGGCGCCTCCTGTCCCCGCGCTCCGCGGGACCGGGGACGGCGGGGTCGGCGGCGCCACCGCAGCCCCAGCGGGGAGGTCGCGGCGGGCGGTACCTCCGCCCCCAGTTGGAGGCGTCCCCTGTGGGCCCCTCCGAGGGGACGCCGACTGGCCCAGGCTTCCTCCTCTTGGCCGGCGCTCCCCTCAAAGGCGGGGAGACCCCGAAGTTAAGAGACGGACCAGCTGCCGCGCCCGTTTCCGGCAGGACCTGCGCCCTGGTTGGCCTTGACCTGTCGGGCACGGGGCCGGCGGCCACGTTAACGGGATCGTCACACGCGTTCCTGCGAAACAGGTCTCGTTATTGCACCTGTCGGGCTCAGGGTCCCTTTTCTTAGACGCGGTATCTTCACTGCTTTTGTTTCCGTCCGTGTTTCTAAGGGTCAGAAGCAGTCGCTCGGGTCCCGTTGCTCGGGTTCCCTCAGTGCCTGGCGTGAAAGGGACGTTGCAGACGTGCTTATGGAGATAAGGAAAGGGCCCTCCTTCCCTAAAGACCTGTTTTCTGTGTTTGACCAGGCTGCTGGGCTCCGGGCCCCGTTGCTTTGCCGTCCTCACGCCCTAGACCCGTGGTTTTCACCCCGCTGGGTCCCTTGTTAGCCAGACAGTAAACTGGGGCCTGCGCTCAGTTCCCGTTTGTCTAAGAGTTTTGTTCGCAGCCCCGTCCACACCGCTCAGGTGGCAGGGGTGTGGGTCCAGGCGGGGAACGGAGATTGTCCCCTCCACCTTTCCCTTGTGTCGTCAGAGCAGAGCAGAGCAGGTCAGCTGGGAAGGCTGGTGCATGTGGTGACAGCTTGTTCGACGCCTGTCGCTCAGCTCACGTGCGACCCCCACCCTGTCCCACCTTCCGTGTGGTCCCCATCCCCTGTGCGGTAAGCCCCGTGAGCGCCCAGCGGCAGCCAACACAGAAGGAGCCGGAGTCCAGCTTGCCGGCTAATGAGTTGAACAGGAGACAGTGCAGAAGCGCAGTCCTGGGCGGCGGGACGGAGGGGTCTCCGGGTCCACCCCCAGACACGCGGTTTCGTGGATGAACCTCGGGGTCTGCGTGCCCGGAGAGGAACGTGGGCGATCCGAGGGGCCCGCGCCGGGTCTGAGTCAAACTTCTCGGGGACACGTCCAGGCGCAACTCCAGAGAGAGCTCCCGGGATTCTGTGACTACACAGCGCCCTCGTGTGCGCCCCAGGACGCGGGGCCCACGTGGAGATTAGCATCAGGGCAGAGCCGCTTGCGTTCAGAACACGCTCCCTAAACACCCCAAATGGGAACTCGGAATGTGGCCTTCCTTGCCTGACATTTCCTATGAAAACTAGGGAAGTCACTGACACCATGTAACCTCTCGCCCTCCCTAGTCATTCCAAGGCCTTCCTGGAAATAAAATGACCTTTTATCCAAGGGCCCTTTTTCATTATTTGTGTATCTGTCTCCTACAGATACTCAAATAACGTATCTGTAGGGTCTGTGCAAAGTTAGCGGCCACCTGATCTGATAAGTATCCTCAAGGTGAGTTTCAAGGAACTAATCAATTTTCATATACTCAGATAGAGCATCTAGCCAGTGGCCAGTTTGGCTTGAACTTATCTTTATTGTCACCTGCTGTGCGTTAATGATCGTGGTCCCCTGTTGAGAAGGGAATCTAACATAAAGAACACGGAACCAAGAAGAGGCTGTGAGCATTTCCATACCAGGAATGGGTGGGAAACACGTTTTGGAGTAAGATGGAAGGAGAATGGTACACAGTGCGGTAAAACAAAAGCTCACCCTTTGGTTTGTGAATTGTGATAAAGAAGACCCTACTAAGAAGGGCCCCTGTTGGCAAACTGAGCTAAAATCTTAAGTAAAAGAAAGAAGGAAGGGGGAGGAAAAAAGAAAGGAAAAAGAGGTAAGAAAATGAAAGAGGAGAGGAAAGGAAAAAAAAAAAAAAAAAGGAAAGAACCTAGCAACATTTCTGCACAGGCACCTCTCACTTTTCCCCTCGCTGAACAGCCTGCCTCTGGCTGCCGGCACGTGTTTGTTCCAGCTGAGCCTTCTTTATAGAGGAATTCCTAGGATCCTATTTCAACCACTAGGATTGAGGCTTTCCCCATCCAATCAGCAGCTCTATTCTGACCAAGAACAGTGCCTTGGACCAATCAAAATACAAAGATTTAAAGTCCTCATTTGCATGAGGACAGACCGGTCAGGAACCAGAAGTGGGGACTTCTGTCCTCACAAGCCAGCTCTCCTTTGGCTCAGAGTAGAGTTTCCTTTTCGCTGAGGTTTGAGTCTTGCAGAGCTGAGACATCACAGGGCGAGCAGACCACGCAGGAGCTGAGCTGAGCAGGGAGCACAGTGAGGGAAGAGCAGGGAGGGCCCAGCGAATTCCACACAAGCTTTTCAGTGAGTGCTGTGCAACGTGAGAACAGAACTGTTTCTCTTCAATCTTAACCCCTGATCCCAGAGTTCCTCACAAGGAGCCAAAGGAAATCGTGACGGACTCAAGGCTTTGGTCCTTCCCCCTCTATCCAGATCTCCTCTCCGAGAAGGAGGGAAAATGCAAATTCTCCGGAAGTTCTTGTCAAGTTAAAAATATGGGGAAGAGAAATAGGTAATTTGATGCTTTAGTACTATTTCTGGTGGTTGCTTTTTTTGACCAAGGAACATAAAAATAAAATCTAACTTTTCTCAAAAAACACCATGCTTGCTCACTATATCTAGGTGGTGAGGTCAGCAAACCCCTCTTCCGAAACACACACACACATACAACATTCTGGAGCAATTCAGAGATGAAATAATTTTTTTTCCAATTTGATGTGTGTAAAATATATCCTACCATTTTAGAATGCACTATCCCTTATTACTATAGAATACTTTAGAATGCATTATCCCATATTATCCCAGGTTGAGCATATTTTTATGTACTTACTATTCATGCTTCTTCTAAGAAGTGTTTAACACTTTGCCCATTGCTTTTAAATTCTCATTTTGGCCTTTTCTTGTGGATCTGTAGGAATTCTTTATATATTCTGGATTCTAATCCTTTGTCAGCTGTGTGTGTAATGAATATCTTTGCCCAGCTTTTAACTTATTTTTTTTTTACATTTTATGCTGTCTTTTTTATATACACAAGTTATTAATTTTTAAAATTATTTACTTATTTTTATAGAGGGGAAGGGAGGGCAAAAGAGAAGGAGAGAAACACCAATTATGGTTGCCTCTTGCACTCCCTGCTGGGGACCTGGCCCACAATCCAGGCATGTGCCCTGACTGGGAATTGAACCGGCAACCCATTAGTTCTCAGGCTGGCACTCAGTCCACTGAGCCACACCAGCCAGGGCCAAATTATTAATTTTAACGTAGTCAAATATGAGTTTTGTCAGTCTTTCCCTTTATGGTTTATACTTTTTGTGCCTTGTTAAACTCTAGGAGCAGTGTAAGAAAGACAGAAGAACCCCCTAGGCTAGCACAGCCACCAGCGGAGCACTGCAGCCGCCATGCCCAAGAGAAAGGCAAAAGGAGACACCAAAGGTGACAAAGTGAAAGTGAAGGATGAGCCGCAGAGAAGGTCGGCACGGCTGTCTGCTAAGCCTGCTCCTCCAAAACCAGAGCCCAGGCCTAAAAAGGCCCCTGCACAGAAAGGGAAGCTGCCCAAAGGAAAAAAGGGGAAAGCAGATGGTGGCAAGGATGGTGACAACCCTGGGAAAACCCGAGATGCCGCCACATCCCAGTCACAGAGAGCAGAAGGCACTGGGGACAAGTGAAGTGGACGTTTTCAATAGTTCTGTACTTCTAATGACCCCACTGTTTGAAATGGTATTTTTTTAAATCAGATTTTATAAAAATGTAGAGTTTTTTAAAGTTATGTTGTTAGCACAAAAGGCACTCTGTCGCTGTGTGTTGTGGAAAGGGCAAATGCCACTAATAGCATGTTTAGGAGCTGGATGGAAATGGGGGGAAATACGGTTTTCTATCCTTGATTTTGAAGGTTACTCTTGGTTCCATTCACATGTCAGCCACTTTGGCTCAAGTCTTGCAGTGTGGGGAAGCCAAACATCCTGTTTCTTTCGCAGTGCCATCGGCATGTACCTGGCTTCCGGAAACCAAGACCCATAGAGTGGCCTTGGCACCCCTGAATCTGGCGGTGTGCGGTAGCATGTCCAGGCTTTCTGGCGGGGACATTGAGATGCTGTTGCTCAAAAGACCCAAGATTTCTGTCTGTAGTTTGTGGATCATCCCACAGAGAATCCTGCAGATTTTGTTTTTTTTTTGTCTTGGTCAGAACTGACCTGTGAAAACCTCTCATGTGCCTCATACAAAATGCCCTTCCAAAATGTTTCCTGTTCAAAACAGCAACAGAAGAGTTCACTGACTTTTGAGGAGGGGTTTTGGAAGTTGTAAAATTTTATAGTTACCCAGATTTTGCTGGAAGTAGCTGATTTTGGTTTGTTTTTTTTTAAGTATATGGAAAAGCTGGATATATATTGGCAGTGGGAGGGGGATCATTTCCTGCCCAAACTCGTATTTCTTACAGCCTTGGAAACGTTGTATAGTTTTGCTTTTCACATTTATCTTTAGTCTTTCCTGCACTGATTTTTGTGAAACATATGAGACAGAAGTTCAACATAGTATTTTTTCCATATGGATAAGTGTTTATCCCGGCACCATTTTTTGGAAAGTTTACCCATCCCTCACTGATCTGTAGCACTGGCTTTTTTATAAATCAAGTTTCTGTGTGGGGGTGGGGGGTGGGGGGGTCTACTCTGACTCACCAGGCACGTCACCGAACCCGTGGCAGTGCTGACAGTCCCGGGTCCTATACGTTTAGACTGACCTTGATGTCTCAGGACAACCCCAACCTCCACCCCCAACACCTCCACCGAAGTTTTCTTCCTCCGGAGTGTTTGGCCATTCTTAGTTAGACTGACAAGTTCTTAATCAAACCAAACTAAAAAGTGTTGGAATTTTACTGGGTTTGTATTGAATTTGTAAATTGCAATGTTGAGCTTTCCATCTATGAACCCACTTATTTAGGATCTTTAAATGTCTTTCAATAAAGTTTTATAATTTTCTCCATAAATGTCTTACTTTATTGATATTTCTTAGGGACTTTACATGTACTTTTAATTTTATTTTATATTGTATATTTGTAGTTACTGCATTTTCTGTTTTTAGCTAAAATTGATTTTCGTATCCAGCAACCTTGCTGAATTCTCATCAATTCTTATATTTGTGTATTCTATGAGTGTTATACATAGAAAAGCATAGATTACATACAGGCAAATAATTTTGTTTCTTCACCACCTTATACCATTTTTCCTTTTTCTAATGCTAGACTTTGTCCAAGTGCCCAGGGAGAGGGGAGGAGGTACAGCAGTGAACAAAACCAAGTCTCTGCTTTTGCCAAGCTCATATTCTAGTGGGGGTGGGTGAGGTAGAAAACACACACATTTATGTGACAGGGGGACTTAAGAAAAAAAAAATGTAAGTCGGTATTCCTTAAATAGGGTCACCAGGCGTTATTTCCACAGAACACTCAGTGAAGTAGGGGAACAGGAGATGTGACTGAGGGGAAAGCAGTCCAGCGGAGGGAATAGCAAATGCGGAGGTGGGCGGAACTAGACAGGCTGAGGAAGAACTAGGAGACACAAGTGGCTGAACTGGGGTGAGGGCAAGAGTGGTAGTTCACATGATTGCAGAGCTGAGCAGGAGCCGGACAACGGTGCCTATCCGGCTGTAATTGTTCTCAGGTGGGATGCCTTAGAATTTTGAACAGCAAGTGATACAGTCTAAGGCGTGTGTGTAGCTGAGGCATTGGCTACAGGCTGCAAGCAGGGAAGAGTGAAAGGAGGAAAACCAGTTAGAGGGCTGCCACAGCTGAATTGCTGGAAATCCTACTTCATTGCTCTGTATCACCGTCCTTCTGCTCAACTATGCCCATCCCATTTTTTTTCTATAAAAGCACATTTATCTGTGCTTTTTTTGCCAAACAGATCAGGATTAAAAATAAGCATTCTCTATTCTCAAAGTCCAAAGTCAAGTGATAGACACCACCACGTAGCCTTGAGCTTCATGTTGTGGTAACGTGCAGCAGACCTAACTCGGAGGCCAGAGAGTGACAGGTTTTAGGGAGGGCTTCTGGGGGCCATTCTGACACAAAAACAGCAAAATGAAAACAAACAGAAGTTGGTCGAGCAAGGAGCTGAGGAAAGGCTTCTTGTAAAAGTAATAACACTCGCAAGGATGTGACTATGCTGCATAGATGTTTAATAAATTGTTAAGTCAATAATTAAAATGAGCAACCAAGTTGTATTAGTCTTACAGTATTTGTTTGTCAAAGACCGTGTCTGCCCAGTGATTGACACGCATGACTTTATTTCCATGACTATGAATTCAGTATCACTATCCTCCTTTCAGTTCAAATGCATGTAGTAAAAATATTCTACAAGCTAAACAGTAGTAATTTCCAGTGACGAAGAGTAGTAAAAAAAGGACAAACTCCGGGAGGAAAACAGGCATGGAGTTCACAGCGTTGGTGCGTCTCCAGCCACACGAGGTCAGGACAGTTTCTGTACACTCCTGAAGCGGGAAGGAGCAACCTAGGAAACTCAAGTCAGCCTTAAACGTGCTCGCCCACTTTTCCGATCCATTAGGCACTTGCATGCCTTTCTGCAAAGTCACAAACTAACCACCTGGTTTACAAACACCTTGAAAATCTGGGTGTCTGATTTGAACAGCCTCGCGATCCAGAGCTCTCAGTAATCAAATTCATTACCCTCAAAACGAGGCCTTGGTCCTGGAAGGGTTGGGAAGACGACGAGGGACACTGATTTCCCCGTAGCCGCCTCCGTCTCTCTTCGTTCCGTTCGCAGCTGTGCTCACTGCGATCCCGTGGAACAGACGGCGTTGCTCTCCAACACCCTCCGTGGGCTCCCGGGCCTGGTCACCTAGGAGACTTGGAAAGCTTACCGGAAGTTTCGGAGGACGCGCCGCACCGCGCTGACGCACTTCCGGTCCCCTCCGGGCCGTTCGGAGAGCTGGCTTCTCGCTGGCTCGCGCGCCCCCGGGCCTGGCTTGCGCTTTGATCCGCGGGCGGCGGGGAGGCTGTGAGCGTGAAGTCCCCTCCCTGGGTTGTCCCTCTGGCCCCTCCGGCTCCTCGCAGACCTGGCTTGGGCTTCGGTGCCGGGCTCTAACCCCACGTCCGTTTTAGAGAAATTCGGGCGGAGGGGGACTCCTGGCACCGGGAGGTCGCTTCGGGGCGGGGCACGGAGCCCTTCGCTAGATTATAGTTTTAAAAAGCAGCAAAAATCAAGACATAGGTAACAAAGAAAACCAATTATACTATGCAAGAGTGTAATTTGCAATATAGTCATATGTGTGCACCTTCATTAGTGTAATGCTTTAAAAATTCAACATCAAGACCTTTCGTTGGACATCCATCTTTTAAAAATAAAGTAGGAAGTACTTTGTAACAACTGTTTTGTGACATGATAATATCTGCGGTGTGTGTGTGTGTGTGTGTGTGTGTGAGACAAAGCCACAGGTACTACTCTTCCGACTGTAATTTGATGCTTACATTTATACGTGAAGGATATGCTAAATTTCAATTAGAGGTTAGAGATTTTAAAGATAAAATTTTTAAATCTTCTCTCATGTAAGTTAACCAGTCCCCAAGTTAAACTCTGCAAAAATGCTTAACACAGTGCCGGTCATGTGGAAAGCCCCTCCTCCACAATGTAGGCATTAGTAATTTTATTACTTTTTTTACACCTGCTGAAATTTCTTTTAGGTGACATGACGGAGTTGATTACATGAAGTGCTGAGTTAGAACAAAGATAAATTGAGTTCAGTCCATCAAGTCAGGTTTGTTAACCTAAAAGTAAAACACCAAAGTGAGAGTCAACAAGTATGTATTTGAGATCAATAAAGAACAGCTCTTCGGGATGCACCGGTTCAGGCAGAAACCCAAATAGTGTTCTCGTTAGGAGACAAAGGCAAGGGGTGTGTATGAGAAAGGGAAAGGGAACAATTATTGATGTATCAGTAGAAGGAAGGCGTTGCTATTGAGCTTTTTCCAGTTTATTCCAAACAGTGCTTTTAATTTCCAGTCCAGTAATCGTTAGTCCAGTAGTCATTGTATCTGCTTTCTCATCATCTTTGCAAATAGTTCTTTGGGGCCCAATGTTGTTTTGGATCCAAACCAAAGGGTATTGTGTCCTGTTTTAACGTCCAGAGGTTTGAGACATAAGACGTGCAAGGTAGTTGCAAAATGACTCCATTCTGAAGTGGCTCCGTTTGTAATATTTTTACATTCTTCTCCACTTTTGAATAAGATTTTTCCTTGAAAGCCTCACCGATCAATTATCAGAAAGCAGCACTCATCGGTTATTAAAGTAGCACTAGTTCTCCATTGGTATTGGCTTGTTTTGGGCATATCATGTCATTGTAGGTCTCTTGTCACCAGGAAGGCTCATTTGTGGTGGGCCATGTCCCACGTAGGAGGGAAAGTGGGTTTTTAGGAACCTGAGCACACGTTTGAGCAACAAGAGCACCAGAACAGAGGAAGGTTTTACTGTCACATTTCTTTAAGGGCAGGAATGCATCTTTTGTATTTTCTTTCTTTTCCTTTTCTTTTTTTGTCTTTTCTTTTGTGTTCTTTTGTTTGCTTATTTCTTCTGTAGTTTCTTGAAGTTTCTCATATGACGTCTCATAGACCTTAGTGATTACCTCAAAAATGTTGAGTAACCATTATGAGAGGGGTGTCTTTCTAACTCTGAGCTGTGAAAAACAAACAAAAATTTGTAACAGCAAAGTTTTCTGTAATAGTAAAATGCTAAGTACAACTTGAAAAATAGATTTGAACCACAAGGCAATATCTGAGGGCAGTCAACTGAAGATTTATCTTTACAGTTAGAATTGAGAAAAAGAAAACAGCTATTACAGCAAGTGTTTGACCTCTCATTTTATCTGTGAGATAGGAAGGAATTAAAGCAAGAAGAAAAAAAAAAATGTATAGGTTATACAGGCCTGCTCCAGAATCTCGGGTTAGCTGTCCACAACAGATATCATCTACTTTATTTCCTAGTAATTTTAATTTCAAACCTCCTGTTGGCTGATTGGCCCAGTTAGGAGATATTCTTGATTTTTCTATAGGTTTAGTGCTCATTTGGCGATTTTTTAACAGCAAGAAAAAAAAAATCTATTTTTTTCTGTTATCTTCTGGATGCATTAGGATGAAGTTTCTGCCTTGCACAATTACCAAGTGAAGTCAAGGGCTGCCAAGCAAGGCAGGGAAAATGTCAATGCCCGGGCACTAGGTGACTTGAGTCTTTGGGTCACTCCAGGGGACTCGGGTTTAGGAGAAGGGGTGGAGCAGGCAGGTTACTCAGCACAGCACGCATCACCCTATACCATGTTACAGTTCATCGTCATGGTTACCCTACAGCCGGGTATTTTTCAAGGAGAAGCACCTGAAATCAGCGTAATGGTGGGCAGAACGCAGCGTTTTAAAAGAATCAGAATCTGAAATAGCAGAAAGCAGGGCATGTAGAAGAGTGAGTGCTAATTTAAGCAACCTTTGTTCTTGTAACCTGTGTATTTCTGGGTACAGAAGTAAATTAAACTTCAAACTGGTCCTGGCCAAAGAAGTTTGGAAGCCACCAAGCCAGACGTTCTGAGTGCCGGCCTCACTACCAATGTGCTGTTTAGCTGGGCATCCGCAGGGCTGAGCGAAACAGGTGACTGGAAACGAGCACACTAACGAGGCGGTGAGGGAGCAGTTTCACGCTTTCGTTGCTCTCCAGGAAGAGTTTGACCTTTGATAAACGATAACTACTGTTAATAAAACTTTACTAATGCTGTAGATGAAGTATTTCGTGTGCTGTGGCTTACAAGCACCGTGCTTAAAAAGGCTTTCCAGTTTGAGAAAGTAAAACGTAAACGCCCGAACAGGGACTTGAACCCTGGACCCTCAGATTAAAAGTCTGATGCTCTACCGACTGAGCTATCCGGGCTCATACGGAGCTTGTGGATCATATTATCTATGTTTAAGATAAATAGGAAATGGAAGGAACAAGTCATTTTGGAAGATTTTCCTGTGATTTATGTTCAAAGCTGGTCACTCAGAAAATGCTTGTTAGTACTAATAAGTATAGAAACTCAACCACAACGAGGGTTTTCTTTAAGACCGATGTCAATCCCATTACATTGATAATAATGTCGCCCAAATGCTATAGCATATTTACAGACACTGTATATAGTGAATATAAATACACACTGGACTGCATAGAATTCAGTGCGGTCAAGAACGCTGGCCTTCAGTTCCTAAGCTTTCCGGGGAAATAGCTCAAACATTCCACACTTGGGCCCCAGCAGAGCACTCTCAAAAGGAAGCCGATCCGATGCTGTGCTCCAACGGCTTAATTAAATCACCTTTTCCGCGGCACTTTGGACAGCTAATGAGGGACAGAGGACATGGTTTTATTTTGTGCTGGGCTTCAGCTGTCTTTGGAGAAAAGAAAAAAGAAAAGAAACAAGCTTTTAAAGGAGAGCTCACTTCCGTTTTCCCGGGCAGGTTTCCGGCGTCTAGCTCTATCCATGTGTCTCTAGGTTCAGCACTGACCAGGGTCCGATGGCTGCAAGGCTTCCTCTACTTGGAATACCAATACGTCAACCATTTCAAGTTTTTTTTTTGTTGTTGTTGTTTTTTTTAACCAAATAAAGGCGAATTGAACTTTAACATTCAGAGAATATTAAAATTGTGGAAGGGAAAAGTCGAATTTAAAAACTTGGGGAGAACAGTAAAACGGTCGCATGCAAGGCAGGGGATGTAGCTCAGTGGTAGAGCGCATGCTTCGCATGTATGAGGCCCCGGGTTCGATCCCCGGCATCTCCAAGTCTCTTTTCTACCTATGTAATCAGAGGTTACATTTTAAAAATGCCCAATCGTTTCGCGCTGTATGCTCTTCTTTAAACTCGCACAGTATCTTTTTACCGTCTATGTACAGAACTCTCTATATAGAGAAGGAAATTAGATTGCTTTAAAGTATTTTGGCATATCTTTACATGGTACAAAATTGAAAGAGAAAATGGAGAGGCCGAAGGGGGGCAACCTGGAGAATTGCCCAGGATTCAGTAAGTTAACGGCCATCTTGGGTGTCTGGCTGGCCTTTAGGACAGAAATAATGTTATCTAGAGAGCGCAGAAAGGGAAGGAAGCCTATTGTTATGTTCTGGCTGCTGCGTCGCAGCACGAAAATACAGGCCCAACACGGGAAAAAGGAGAAGCCCAGCTCTGTGTGGCCGAGTTCAGCTGCTGGGATGCACCACGTTAGCAGCTGAAAAGCAAAATGAAGACTGAGATTCTCTTCTACCAAATTTTTGAAGGTGCGTTTGTCGGGCGGCCGGTTAGCTCAGTTGGTTAGAGCGTGGTGCTAATAACGCCAAGGTCGCGGGTTCGATCCCCGTACGGGCCAGTTTCCCTTTTGGTTCCTTTTTTGCCACGCACCTTCCCACTGGGGCCCAGAGCGCAGGCTTCCGCAAGCGGAGCGCTCACAGCGTTCGCTCTGCATCAGCAGAGACGCGGCAGGAAACGTTAGCAGTTACTAAATTCACCAGGAAGAAAAAGAATGTCGCCAGGTTAGTGGCCAAACTCTTCCCTCGAAGTTCCGCGACACAGAAACTTTTGAGAGAGTAGAACGAGGGCCCGTGCGAGCAGGTAGGACTCAGTATCTCCGGTCCTACTGATCACTCCGATCACCCATCGGGGTGATCATCAGAGGAATCCCACCTTGAGTCTTTTTCCAGGACCTACCTGGCCCTCTGTCACCTACCTGTCCCTCTGTTCTGTCACTTCCTGATGTGACTCCTGTAGAGTCAGCCTCATTTTCCACCAAAACAGAGTTTCAGCGCCCTAATTATGTATCTCTCTCCGCGTGCGGCCCATATCCTTCATTTATTCACAACCTCACAGCTTCGTATCCTGCTGAGTGAATTTTACCTGTTTTCACTCTTTTGCATGGGAAATGCTGAGACCGAGTCAAGAGCTCCACGTGGATTTGGGAATGCAAACGAGGCCGGGTTAGCCACGCACTTACAGTTTCGGGGACCTTAGGAGCCTTGTCAAAATGCAGCCTCTGGGGTCTGGCTCCAGAGAAAGGGCCAAGGTTTCTGCTTTTCTAACAAACGCCACGGTTGTTTCTTACAAAGAAACAGGGTCAACTACCTTTGAGAAATAAGGCTTTATACAGTCTTTAGAGGATTGGGTAGGGGGAAAATCCGGGGAAGTTCTGAGAGCAGCGTTAGTATGGTTTTCAAAAATAGGAAAAAGAGGAACGAGGGCCGGGGAGAAAAAGGAAATACCAGTCATAATTGCACATATTTACAAACAAAATGCGAAAAACAGAGATTTACTATATATTTAATACATTCAGGAGAAGAAACGCTCGGGAGGCTCGTTGGTCTAGGGGTATGATTCTCGCTTAGGGTGCGAGAGGTCCCGGGTTCAAATCCCGGACGAGCCCTTCTTTTTGTTGCTCATTGAACATTCGTAGCTCTGCGTCACCCGCAGCAGACCTGGGACGCTGCATTTCAGTGAAATTAAACTCCTGTAACTCCACGTAGAAATTTGCAGGCTGGGCTCGACCTGCACTTGATCCCAGTAAGTCCCTTGCTAACCCTTCTAACAAAAGGAACAAGTACTTTCGTATTTCGGCTTGTATTCAATTTTCCATCAGCTGCAAAGTAACTCTTGCAAAGGCAAATGTTTCTGCTTCTTCTGCGTGAAGTTCCACCTCCACGCTTGTGATCCTATAAAATGTATAGGAAGACCACGGCCACATCTCAGGTCGCTGTTATCCATAATTCCCTCGCCACAGCAGACACATGGATTTAAATGGAAAACTCCAACTCTGATCTATAGAGTTGGGATGTTGGAACTCTTTGCATAAGTGATTTCCTCGTGCGTAGAGCGTTGAGTATTTCCCATAGTTCAGGAGACGGGATTCTGCATCCTTACTGAGAACGGCCAGATTTGGTGAGCATCCATTACATTCAATAAAAGTTTGTGGTCAGTGGTAAATAAAAAATACGAAAATCACTGGATTCTATATATTTCAGTGGTTGTCAAGTATTTTATATTAAAATAAAATGCAACCTCCCCCACCCTTTTCTCTGTGTGTATCAGCCTAGCGTGTGAAGGACAACAAAGAAGCAAAAGGGGCCTGGAAAGGAAGGCGAAAACTGCAGAGATTTTCTGCAAGGTCATGTCCACACAGGGTGCCTGGAGGGGCGAAAGTTGACAGGCGACGGACACAGGAGAGGGGGACCTCAGTAGGCTGCAGAGACAGCCCAGGGTCGTGTCTGGGCTCCAGGACCTGGGGCCTCCCACACTGTGCGCGCAACCACTTTAGCAACCAGGTTGGAGCGCTGGGAATGCCAGAGCTGGGGTCATTGTGGTGTTTGTGATCTGTCACACTACAGGTTAGTGAGAATGGGGCAAAGAGGGAAGATGTAATTAAAATGGGTGTAATGCACGCTAATAGTATCATAGAATGTTTACATTCTTAGAATTTCATGCTATTTTGCCTATAAAGCAAAAACAGAGGCATTTCCAAAAGAATTTTGATATTGTTAAAGTTTATAGGGGACAGGTTACTTGCGGTTGCCCGGCTAGCTCAGTCGGTAGAGCATGAGACTCTTAATCTCAGGGTCGTGGGTTCGAGCCCCACGTTGGGCGAGATACTTTTAATTTGCTTCCAGTGCTTTTTTACTTGATCTCTATACACCCGTCAGCTCCAAAAAGGGCCTGTCACCACCGTCAAATGAGAAAGTTGAAAGGCCACCACTCTTACAGCGTGGAATTCCGGGTTATTGTTGCTGAACTATTCAGGCCTCTCCGTAACGCCCGAGTGCGTCCTCATCGCCCCCTGGCGGGAATACGTCTCTCAGGATTATTACCTGTGTTCATACTGGGTCTATACCAGGGAGTTTACTCTGTAGTTTAAGCTCCTGGGATGATTCTGAAGCACTATGCCAATCAAAAAAGTCTAGAATGCAGAAAGAAGGTGCAGAGATGTTGGGAAAGATAGAGACTGAAGGTGGACAAAACGACCCAAAGGGAACAGTTTGATGGGCCTCTAGAGGCCCAGAGGCAGCAATGTCCACGGAGCGTCAAATTTTCTATGGCCACTGCCTCTTACGCCCTTTCGGTGCCTAATCACACACACCCAGGGAGCACAATGGACCCGACAAAAATGTTTTCAACCTCTCTTCCCTTCCTATGGCAAGGAAAAGAACCAACCAAGCCACGACAGGTTCCAATTGCCTACAAAATAAAATAGAAAGTTTTAAGCCTGTTTTTCAAAATCCAGACTGTATTTCTACCCCAGCTCCTCTGAACTTTCTACGCTGTAGAAAATACTGCCCTGCCCAGCCATCGATGATTGTTCACTTTTCAACCACCATGTACCCGTTTTGCTCACACAAATCCATGCTGGTTGTGGAGCAGACCATTTCAGTCCTGTGCCTCGCCAATATTATCCCAGATAGGGGCAGATTTTGCTGTTAATAGAGTGACTTGAAAATCAGCCCTTTGGTCAAATTGACCAAGGCTTTTTGAGCTTTCCCCACCCCTCTGTAAAAATCCCACTGTGCATGTGTTCCTTTATTATTCCTTTGAAGCTTTGGTCGGTTCATTGTATGTGTTCCATCAAAACACCCACGACAATGAGTAGGAAAAGCAGACACATATACCTCTCCATTGATAAAGCCCAATTAACCACACATTCATGTTCTTTCAGGCCTCAGGACAATTCAATAGAAAAACGTGAGGGCGCGGGCACCTGGTGCGGTGAGCACAGAGTTGGCACCCGCGGATTGGAAGGTGCCAGCGTGCTTCCTTCGATAGCTCAGTTGGTAGAGCGGAGGACTGTAGTGGTGTTTCTCGGACATCCTTAGGTCGCTGGTTCGAATCCGGCTCGAAGGAGTCACCTTTTTGAGACCTCTTTCATCCCCGATCAATCTCAGCTTTATAAGTCCTGAATGGGCTTTTCTTTAAGACTATCCTTATTGTGCAGCGAATCAATGTTTTTATATC
The DNA here is from genome assembly GCA_004026765.1 of Micronycteris hirsuta. Lineage (NCBI taxonomy): Eukaryota > Metazoa > Chordata > Mammalia > Chiroptera > Phyllostomidae > Micronycteris > Micronycteris hirsuta. Next base: position 14,383 of record PVJI01006748.1, on the reverse strand, counting down.
ATTATTGTCCGTCGTTATTCACCATAACCGAGACTAATAACGCTCAGTCATACTTCAGCCCCTCGGCTCACGCGCCCCCTGCTGGTCCAATGGTCCTGAGTCTCAGGAAGGATTTTTCCAGATGATACCCACTGACCCGCGGGCAGAGAGAAACTCGAGCACCACGCCCACTGATCCCTGTAATTAAGTAACGGCGATTCTCAGCCCTGGATGAGAATGGTTGGTGAGTATCAAAATCACCTGGGGAGATTTTATAAAGCGCTTCTGCTCGGGCCATTTTGCAGGTGGGCCCTCCGCGTTAGTAGTTTCAAAAGATCCCAGGTGATTTTAACGCGCTGCATGCAAGGTTTGAGAACCACTGCTACGAGAGAAACAATCATTTTAGGATAAAAAATAGAAAAACGCGTACGATTTTCTACCCGCTTTGGGGATTACAAAGTAGAGATCTCTCTTAACAATAGAAAAAGACTTTTGTAATTTTGTACCAATTTAATTTCTCCTTTGTCTCAAAAATGTGATCCCGAATACTTATTGAAGACTCTTCACCTACAAGATACAGATCAAGGTAAGGAAGAGTTGCTGAGGATTTTGAGCCTGGAAATCTCTTGTATCTTTCTCCTCGGGCTTTTAATCTTTTTTTCAAACCTGTAAACGTGAGAGAAATCCCAAAAAGTTCACTCTTGCCTGTCCTATCGTGAAGATGAGGTAGCCGCCAATACGTGGCTCTTGGCGCGATGTCCACCCCTATCGCGAAATGTGCAATGAGAAGTCCTGATCCCTGTGACCTAGAGGATGTGTAAGCTGAGACTGTTTTAACAAAGCTCTTAATAAAACTGGAGAATGCGGGCATCGATCCCGCTTCCTCTCGCATGCTAAGCGAGCGCTCTGCCATTTGAGCTAATTCCCCCCTCTACGCACGGAAGGTCTCACTTACTCACCTTAATATTTAAAAGGAATTTAGACTTCCAGGCTACAAGTTGTAATTGGTCTATCAGCCAATAGGCCCAAGAGTGGAACTGCGGGTCAGTGGTGATTAAACAGACCCAACACGAATTCAAGCCACCAGCGCCAGCTATAACCTGCTGCACGGAGCTGGATCCTGTGTGGAGACAATCCGCGGAGCGCGTACACCACTTTATTTAACACTGAAATCCACCTCTTACTGAAATTGGAGCAAGAGGATAAAAATTGACATGCAGAAAGTGGAACATCTTATTTGAGAAAATGACTGTCCCTAGGCTCTGCAGGGCATACAGGGCAGACCTTTCCAGGTCTTTACTATGTCCTCAATGCTTGCTCTCTCTTCTGCTTGCTTTTCTTTCCTTCCTTACTTACTTCTTTCTTTTCCTTCCTTCCTTTCCTTTCCTTCCTTCCTTTCTGCAATCGGAGCGGACATAAAGTGCATAAATTTCTGTGGGAAGGAGCCCGCCTCTCCCACGTCGTTTTAGACAAGAGAGTTCATAACTTAGGTGTTCTCAAAGTGGCTCAAGATCAGCCTTGCCTTGATTCTCACCACCACCTGGGGGCTTTCTCCATACTCTTTCATGAATTTGCCCAGCCACAGAACTCACTTTGGCCTCCGCTCATTTGTTTGTTTATGTTCTGTGGTTCGACTGGAGTGCAGGTGTAGAATTACAACGAAACAAAGTAGCCCGCCCCATCCCGTCGCTCAGATCCAAGGAGCTTTATCTCGTCTGACTGTGACGTGTATGAGGTCTTCACTCCCCGATCCCGGAGAACATACCGGGCATTGACATTTTACAAAGGCAGACTTAGCAAACTTCGATCAGGGAATTCAGCCTCCGAGTACGAGTAACCAAATCAGTTACTGAGAGGCAGGGCCGATGGGAAGCCAATTAGGGAAGCCAGGGAGAGTGGTGACCCGCAGTGCGGGTTACGGGGAGAACACTCGGAAATGGTCCAGGAGCGCCATCGTGTGGGCATTGTGCGCCCTGCACACGGAGCCTTTAAGAGCCAGTGCGGCGGATAAGAAAGCCGGACGGCTCCTGAAGAATGACAGTGGACTGTAAAGAACCGAACAGGTGCTGCCTCCTATTCATGCAGCCGAGCCTAATACTGCTACCACATAAGCCACTTCAGCCTCTCCCGAAATCCCGGGACAGCCTGCTGCATCCCGCCATTTTGCGCTTCCCGAGGCGTTCTGCAGTGTGTTAGACTAGAGAATCGGCTTCTTCTGTGCGCCTCTCCCAGTCTGCATTTTCCGGTGGGCCTCTCCAGCCTGGAAGTCAGGCGACTTCCGCTTTCCTGAGCCCCGGACAGGCTCTCTCGGTTTGAAACTCCCGAGGACCGGGGACCCACTTCCGCCCTCTGCACTAGGCGTGGACCCGCCCATGCCGCCCAATGTCGTCCTTTCATTGGTCAGAACCCTCATTGGCCCCGCCCCCTCGCCGCTTGCTGTACTACATTGTGCGCGTCAGAGGGCGCGGCGCTTTACGGCTCTAGTGCTTCACGTTTCGGCAAAGATGGAGGCAGGGGAGCCCGAGAAGGAGCCAGCGGAGCAGGAGACTCTGGAAAGCAGAGATGGGGAACCAGAAGCGGCGGAGGAGCAGGAGGAACCCCAGGAGGCGGCTGGCAGCGCCAAAAAGCGGGTGGTGCCGGGCATTGTGTACCTGGGCCACATCCCACCCCGTTTTCGGCCTCTGCACGTGCGGAACCTTCTCAGCGCCTACGGCGAGGTGGGGCGCGTCTTCTTCCAGCCAGAGGGTAAGTGCGCGAGTCCGGGGCGCTGGGGTCAGTCTGTAGTGTGAGCATATCCTGTAGGGCTGGGGTGGGTGGTAGCCCTGTAGGCCTGTCCTCGGAGAGCTGATTTGGATTTTAATCTCGCCTCCGCCCACTCCCCTTCTCTGGTCTGAATTTACCACTTTTTGCTAAATGAGTACAGCCGCCTAAAATATCAGTGGCTTTTTCATAAAACTGAAGCCATCTCTTTGTCACTGCGGCCTAGGTGGGGAGATGGTATTGATCAGCCGCCCCCAACTCCCCAGCAGGCGCTCATTGCAATGGGAGTTGGAGGCCCGTGCGGGTTTAAAATAGAACGTTCAGGGTAGACCTGAGTAAGGAGTGTTAACCCCAAAATTAAAGGCCTTTCAAAGTGAGAGGTAACAAGCACTTATTTGACATCAGTAAGAAGAGGTATTTGGAAAAGCACTGATTCAGGCAGAAGCCCAAATAGTATTCTGATTAGGAGACCAAGGCAAGGGCTGTGTATGAGAAAAGGAAGGGGAACAATGACATCAGTAGGAGGAGAGCGTTGCTATTGATGCAGATAACATGACATCATGATACTAATCCTAAACATTGTTTTTAAATTTCACTCTGGTAATCATCAATCTGGTAGTCATGTTATCTGCTTTCTTCTTATCCTTGCAAGCAGTTCTTTGGGGCACAGAGCTGTTTTTGGCCCAGTCCAAAGGTTATTTTGCCCTGTTTAAACATCCAGAGGTTTGAGGCAATAAACATGCAAAGCAATTCCTTTGGGATGTCAACTCCTACTCCAGTTTAAAGTGGCCCCATTTGTATTTTGACAGGAGTTGACATTCAGAAAGGATTGAGTTAGACATGGGGGCAGGGAGGGAGTGGGGAAGGTGGACTTCGCAGTTCTCTACTCCTTCCCTGCAAAGACCTTGAGGTGGGATTGGGGCGGGCAGTGAGAATGTGGCAGGTGGGCAATGCAGTGAGCAGGTGGGTGCTGCGTCTGCCTCCATGACCACCACTCTGTCTTTGCCACACAGAGGGGTTCGTGCGGCGTAAGAAGAAGGCAGCGGCAGCCTCGGCGGCCGGAGGGAAAAAGCGGTCCAAATACAGCAAGGACTACACCGAGGGCTGGGTGGAGTTCCGGGACAAGCGAGTAGCCAAGCGTGTGGCTGCCAGCCTGCACAACACCCCCATGGGTGCCCGCAGGCGCAGCCCTTTCCGTTATGACCTGTGGAACCTCAAGGTGAGGGGACAGGCTTGCCTTCCGCATCTCTTATCTTCCTGCCTCCCCAACTCCAGATGAGGCACCTCTGTGACCTCTAGTTAGCCCTGGTCCCTCGCATTTTCTTTCTACCCCTGACCTACCCAGAACTTTTCTTGTGTTCCTGTCCGCAGTACCTGCACCGTTTCACCTGGTCCCACCTCAGCGAGCATCTTGCCTTTGAGCGTCAAGTGCGCAGGCAGCGCTTGAGAGCTGAGGTTGCGCAGGCCAAGCGTGAGACTGACTTCTATCTTCGAAGTGTGGAGCGGGGAAAGCACTTCCTCGCTGCTGATGGGGACCCTACCCGCCCAAATAGCACCTGGTCCTTTGCCCAGCGTCCTACCGAGCAGGAGCTGAGGGCCCGGAAGGCAGCTCGTCCAGGGGGTCGAGAACGGGCTCGACTGGCCAATGCTCAGGACCAGGCCCGCTCCAACCGAGGGCTCCTTGCCAGGATATTTGGAGCCCCACTACCTTCAGAGAGCGTGGGGGGACCCTCAGTGGTCAGGGACTCTTGAGGGGCAGGGAGTCCCCTTCATCTCCTAGCCCAGCCCAGAGTTCTGTCTACCTGGTAATGACTACTCAGGCAGGCATGTTGTATCTCAGACCAGGAGTCACTGGTGAGGGTCCAGACCTAGTTTTGTGGGCCTCTCGTTCCCTCCAACTCTGTACAAGCCGGCCTGAGGCACCTAATTCACACTCATAGTATGATTATGACTCCTGCAGATGCCTTTTTGTCTTACTCGATTCTTGGCTGCCTGCCTCCTGTCCATTGGGGTCCTCTAAAAACCCCACTTCCGGGTCCCAGGAAAAGCCTTGTATTGAGCTAGAGTGAAAATGGCTAGTCCAGAAGGCCATGTACCAACCACAGGTATGGGCAGTGGCAGGAGCCTTGCATTTAGAAAAGATTCATAGGGAAGGGGGTTAATGGGGTGGGACTGGCTGGGGAACCACCTTCCAAATGTATTTATAGAAAAGAAATGTGTATGTATATTTAATACAACTTTGTGTGTAGGGGGCGGGTCATGGGATAACTTCCTTCTCCTGTGTCGCATTTACTCAACTTCACTCTGTTCTGGTCTTGGAATCCAGTGAACCCGGACCCCTTCCAAACTGCCTAATTAATTTTTAGTCCATTTTATCAGTCAGTTATCCAGTTCGGTGTTTACCAAGTCACTCTGTGAGCATGTGAGTGAGAGTATGTAACAACACGTGGCACTTGGCATTGAGGGTCTCACAGACCACTAGAAAAAGGGAGGTGTTTCAGGAATAAGTGTGCAGAAGTGCTTCCAGCATCATGGTGGATGTGTGGTGTGTAAGGGGTAGAGGAGTCATGGAGGACTGGTGACATCATCTGAAGGTAAGAGAAGTCCTCAGTGTGGAGCTAAGCCCCAATCAGTTTCCAGAGATGGGATCATTTTTTACCAAGTTTTCCAAATCATTCCTGGAAGGTGAACAGAAGTCTGGAAAAGCCTGGTAAACTACAATCGCAAACAAAGCTCCCTGGGTGGAGTGTTGGGTTGAAACCCCGCCCTCAGGTGCACTCTGTGTTGGCACTAAAATGGAAGGGCCGCAGACAACACGCAGAACAGCCCCAGAGGCGACAGACTCAGTGTAACCCACTGAAGACAAAGTGGTGTCACCACAGCTGAAAAAGAAGTCTGCGTGCAGCCTCACAGAGATTGAACCTCTGCTCAGAATCCAGATGTCATAGTTGAGCAAATATAGTGGGAGAAGATCGAAGTTCAATTAAATTTAACACTCTGTAATGATAAAAACCCTTAGTAATCCAATAATAAAAATGTTTCCTTAACCAAATGAGGGGCATCCAGAAAGATCCTATCACAAATCTCAAAACTAATTGTGAAGCATTTAAAATATTCTAATTAAAGTCAGGAATGAATAAAGATACTCCATGTTCATACACTGTCCAAGGAATCTTGGAGATTCAGACAAAGATGAAAACAAAAGTCCAGGGGGGAAAAAAAAACATTATTTGCAGGTGATATAATTTCAACATAAGTCTCCAGAAACTAGTTTTGTTGCATATTTGAACATAATACTGTACATAAACATAAAGAGCACCCTGATGCACCAGACAGAGATGCCACACACATGAAAGAATGTGCCGAGACGGGCAGTGAACACAGCAGAGGCTCTCACTGCTGACACCCGGCTGTACAGGGATGGGTGACTTCCCTGCAACCATATCGACGTCGACCCAGACTGCCAACATTCTGCTGAATGTTGCAGAATGCTGTGTAGCAGAATGCTATACAGGTGTCTAAAAGTTCACATGAATGAGTAAGGTTAATTTTTTTAAAGATGCAAGTTTAAGAATTCTATGGAATTCTATATCTGATATATCAAGCATAAATGTCTCCATATGATTTTTACACATACCTAGGCATTCAGCAAAATAAGCCATTCCTGGGGATGTTAACCAGAATGGCAGAAGGATAAGAGGTGGTATGATTAGAGAGTTACAAGGAGGCATCAGCTCTGGTGGAAATTTATTTTCATTAAAAAAAGGGGGTGGGGTCATAAGGTTAAACTTTAAATTAGATATTTGCCTATTATGTCACTTTGTACCATGTGTCATTACAATATTTTACAATGCTAAAACAGTTTTTTAAAGTGACTTACTGCTAGGAATAAAATACTTTATTTACCTAGTGCCTAAATGAAACTTCATGAGATGATCCAGCCGGTTACTGGGAATTACAGTCGGTTACTCGGTCTGTAAGAGGGAAAGATCCTGGTCTGACACATGGACACACTGGAATCGACTGTAGTGCCATCAGTCGATAGAATAAGTGATCTTGTGACCTAACTATAAGGCTGATTACCAGATTATACTTTCTGTGTAAAATATCCTGGATTCATCAGAAGTGCTTTTAATTCCAGATGTACACAAATTTGTTGTGATGTGATTTTCATGGGACAGTTGGATTAGGCCTGTAGGAGAGAGCACTTCTGTCAGAACAGGTCTCGCTCTACTAATCAGTTCGCATGGCTGGCTACATGGTAGCTGATTGGCACATCACTTTGGTGGATGTCTATTTACTCCCATTAGGTCATTCCTGTCACATAGCACCAAGGTAACCAACAGCTCTGTCCTTTTGAGTTTGTTAGTGATGGTGTTTTCCACCTTTTGTGGTTGCATTTTGCCCTTAGGCCCCAAAGAACCACACCAACTTTTATACTTTTTCAATCACACAGTTATTTAACTGGATTCCCTGGGTCTCCAACTCTGCCATGCTCATTAAAAGTTTTTGCTTCCCACAGGACACTCATTTAATGAGTCTCTGAACACTTTTTCTAAGTCCTACCGAGCTCAGGTCAGAGACCAAGCTTCTAGCACTCACCCAAGACGGCGGCCACTCCAACCCGTGGTAGAGAACATCAGAATCGCACTCAGAATAAAGTTTAGATTATAACTTCCAGACATGTTGAAACCTAAAAGACATATATTCCAGCAGTCTCATTACAAAAGAGAAAATCAGACATAAATGCACAACCTCCTTCAATGAACTGGTGAAACCTGGAAGAAATATATTGGACCAGGAAACAAGTGACCACCACAAGAAAGAAAATTTCATTATGTCAGAGTGTGTTTGGATCCTCTCCAATCTTAAACATTGGATGTGTTACGATTCCTGAAGTTTGCAAGCTTGTTTTGATGAATCTGTACAATAACCAGAAATCTGACCTTGATAAAATGATTTCGAATCTGGACCTCAACAACACGCACGGTTAGTGGTGGGGTGTAGAGGTCCAGTCCTTTGCTGCTTTACTCAGTTACAGTAACAGCAGAACTTACTCTAAATTAGAAGAGAATTCCGAGAACCCTAAAGTTCTGCACACTATTGTGCCTCAGTGGTAATACTTATCCCGACACCAAGATCACAAATGCCAGAGCAGGGTCTACCTCCTCCCCCCAGCCTCAGACCAGAGAGGCCAGAAGAAACGTATGGGGTGGGGGCATATGTTCACTAATAACACTGGAAAGGATAGTTAACCCTTTCCCCGCTCACACCTGAAGAGCTCTATCCTCTCACCACGGGCGTGTTCTTGTTCTCATGCTGATGCGTTATTAGTACTGGCACTCTTGCCAGGGAGTGGAGCAGAGAAAATCACAGTTGAGTGGAACTGAGCTGCTCTACACACCAATATTCTCCCAAGTGTCTTTCTTTCTCTTGGAAACCTGGATGTGTTTAACTTCTGTGAGTAACGAGGGCATGGACTCCACATGGGTTATTGATGGAGCACAGGTCATGACTGAATTTTAGCGCCATATGGTCAGATGAAGCTAGGACTCCTCCCTGTGCTATTATGTCATGCAATGCAGTATGGCGGGGGGAGGGGGGCACGCTGAAAGGACCCACGGTCCAGGGAAGAGCACAGACCACATTCCCTCTGGGTTTCGTTCGCTCCCAGCCAGAAACTCCTAGAATTCTGAGACAGTCCAACAGCTGTGCCCGCACCAGAACTGAGGCCCACATGAATATCCACTTTATTCTTTTTTTCAGTTTTATGCAGGTATAACTGAAAAGTAAAATTGTAAGGTTTTCAAAGTGTACATCGTGATAAACGGATGATGTACACATACATTGTGGAAGGATTCCTGAATATCTGCTTTATTCTAATGCAAATGCAGGGGGAACATTTTTTTCTTAGTACAGTAGAGACAAAATGGAGTTTTTCAGAACAATTGTTTATTTAAGAATTAAGGGCAAACAAAAACATTAAAGCATAGGAATACACTGAATACAAGTGTCTCGTTTGGTCTGAAATCTTGAAAGTGACTCTAACTACTTACCTGAGGTAGATCTAGGTTGGCACTGTTTCAAGAGAACCTCCAACCATCCCAGAAGTTGCCTTCCAGTGCTGGTTACAGGCTCCCAGGTGGTCCTCCCCAGTCTCAGGCTATGCTACGTGAGTAGTACCAACACCTCTTCCCCCATGGTTAGAAGACCTTGGACCTGTTTCAAACCCACAAAGTTCTGCTTGGGGGATGGTCCATCTTTAATTTACTTAAAGACTAGATACAGCTAGTTACCAGTGAGATTAGCCAAAAAAAAAAAAAAAAAGGGGGTCATTACCCTGCCAATGAAGCCAACTCTGTCCCCTTCTGCAGGTTCTAATGACTAGCAAGCAGCAATAGGACTAATTTTCGTTGCTGCCATGCCATACACCTATACTATTTTAGTGTTACAATGTTCAAACATACACTAGCGACAGGCATGGCTTCCACCAAAGAAAAACAAATACATCTCGTGTGTTTTACCACACTGGGCAGCTTTTCATGGTATAAGAGCTATTTATGGAAATACTACTAAAACATACCAGAGTGAATAACCTTCCAGGATCTGTTTGCTAAAAGAAAAACACCCAAGAACCAGGTTCCTTCCTATCACTATGAGCTATCCCACAACCCTAAGATTATCAAGGTCATCAGCCAGCCATTAGGATCAGAGATCAGAGCCACACACAAAGCAGCCACTGGCCACCTCCGTGAGTCTGAAGGCCAGCACTCCTGGAGTTCGAAGGTTTGCTGAGATCAACTAGATTAGTCAGACACAGACTAGCAACAAAATATTTATTCACCAGTCTAAAGTCCCAAATACTGCAGGAATCTTAACTATTTTTATTACATCTCTTTTGAGGGGAAAACACCCCTCAGAACTGTTCATTTATAGATCCCTGGATTACAGTACTTCTAAAGAATGTTGAATATAATAGTTATTCTGTTAAACTAGAGATAAGAGCTAATCCCTAAACCTCTGATAAATTTGGCAACTACTTTTCCCTTCTAGCATTTAGAATCCTACATTCCAAGCCAAATAAATACCTTATATTGTAGTGATTGCAATCCTTTCCCTGGGAATAAAAAGTAGTCTCTCCTTTCTTGGCAGAACTGAAATAAATGAAAGGCATATCATTATGGGACTGAATTAAACAGCAGGATAATGGAGAGAAAAGAACACCAGCTTTGGAGGCAGGATACTCAAAACCAGAAGCATGGCTCCTCCATGAACAAAGCGTCACCAGGGGTCACCTGCCTGTACAGGCCTAACGTCCTTGCAGCCCTCCCTTTGCCATTCTGCACGGGGCTGCTGAGGAGATGTTAGCACCAGAAGGCACGGCACACGAAGCCACAAAGATGTGGATACTAGCAACACTATAACTGCTCCTCGAACTGGCATTTCTGAGTTGAAAAGAGGAATCTCTAAAGCAGAAATTTCAAACGCCAGCGATACTCAGACGTTTTTGGGAAAGGAAACCTTTGAGGCTTTGCCTCCACTCAAAGTAAAATGCCGAGTATCCCGCCTGTGTATGAGGTGGGCCCTGCAAAGGGGAAGCTTCTGGGAGTCCTGACCCAGCGTGGCTGTTCCCCAGCTGCCTAGTTGTTTCCACTTCCAACAAGTTCCCCAAGCGACTATCAAAACCAGTCCCCAATCTGGCCAAGAATTTTTAAAAGAATAGTAAAAACCACGAGGCAAAGTCAGTCTTCTCCTGTCCCCCACAGTAACACATGCCACACCGTCTGTCACAGGGCACAGTCCTTTCCTTTATTGGGTTTCCACATTTTAAAAAGGGAAAGAAAAGCGATCATAATGAAGTGGTTCAGATAAAAGAAAAAGATCTTTACCTGAGTTTCCCATCAGGCCTGCTCTGACCTGCCCGAGCTCCTCCCACAACAAGCTTCTGGGCATCTAAGAACCATCCAGGTATGGACTCCTTGAAAGTCACTCTACACACGGGTCAGCTAACTGGGAGCGCGGTTATTCTCACACCTATTGTATGTACACCGCCCCGGTTAGATCTCACACTACAGCACGAGTCTCAGCAGAGTAGGTTCTTTGGGGCCCAGAGGTGGAGGTTTCTAGCAAGGCTTTTTTCAGACTCAAGATATTTATGGGGTTTTTCACGCATGTGAGTTCCTTGGTGTGCCAACCAAAGGAGCTGATCGCTGACAGCTTTTCTCCCTCAGACTTTGTAAGGTCTCTTCTCAGATCGGTTTTGTTGTTGTTGATGCAAACCCAAGAAGGCTCTCCATCTAATGCTTTTGCCACACTCAAGACAAACACCTAAATTTTCATGGATATGGCTTTGATGGCTAGGAAAGTCATAGTTCTGTTGGAAGCTTTTACCACACTTGCTGGGGTTTCTCCTGAGCGTGGCTCTCTGACGTCAGCAAGCTGTGCACACCGTCAGGCGGACTGTGCACACCAAGGGCGTTGTTCTCTGCTGCGAATTCCCTTGGAGAGAGCAGAGCGAGCGTGGCTAGGAGGCTGCCTTCCCCTCAGCATTGCAAGGTTTCCCACTGGTATGAGTCATCCTGTGAGTGACCAGATCGGAGCTCAGACTAAAGGTTTTCCAAGCCTCAGGGCCTTTGAAGGTGTCTCCTTGGAGTGCCCGGTAGGATTCTGTTAGGGCAGCTCTCTGGGCAAACCACTTCCAACTTCCTACAGCTGCAGGTTCTCTGGTCCCCACTGAAGTCTGAGCTCTTAGAAAAATCTAAGCTTTGCCTAGAGTTCCTCATTTTAATGAGTTCTCTGACTCATGAATGTCTTTTTTTATGGTGTTATAACTTCTTGTCTGGCCAAGATGTTTGTGAGGCTTCTGGTGCATGGGGAGGGCTGAGCTCAAGCCCCTTCTCCCCTGCGGTACAGATACAGGGCTCCTCGTTGCCGTGGACCGTCTGCTGCTGCAGGAGGGCTGAGCTCTGGCGGAAGCCTCTGTCGCACACACTGTACGGACAGCGCACCTCCTCCGTCTGTGTTCTCGTTCTCGGCTGGGCGACGAAACCCATGCCCAGGAGGAAGCCGCCCTCACAGGCAGACCACTGATGGGGCTGCTCTTCCACGTGAATTCTCCGGTGCACAATAAGGTCTGAACCGCAACTGAAACTCTTCTCATATTCAAGGCATTTAAAAGTGTGCGTGTGAGTTGCCTGGTGCCTGATTAGGTTGGCACTGCGAGTGAAACTTCTCATGCATTCCAAGCACTTGTAGGGCTTCTCCCCTGTGTGGACCCTCTGGTGGACAATGAGGTCTGACTTCTGGCCGAAGCACTTCTCACAGGCACCACACTTGTAGGGCTTCTCCCCCGTGTGAACTCTTTTATGAACAATGAAGGCTGAACGGTGTCGGTAACTCTTCTCACACTTATTACATTTGTAGGGCCGTTCGCCAGTGTGAGTTCTCTGGTGGCTAATGAGATCCGATTTCCCACTAAAAGCTTTTTCACACTCTAGACACTTAAACGGTTTCTCGCCAGTGTGAGTTCTTCGGTGCCGAATGAGGTTCGTACTTCGACTGAAGCACTTATCACACTCACTGCACAGATACGGTTTCTCGCCAGTGTGGCTTCGCTGGTGGACAAGCAGATCAGAGCTCTGTCCAAAATTCTTGCCACAAATGTCACACGTATAGAATTTTTTACCTGCGTGTGTTCTCTGGTGTCCTGAAAGGGCTAAGTGGTGCCAGAAGCTCTTCTCACATTTGCTACATTTATAGGGTTTCTCATAATTGTGGATCCTCTGGTGTGAAATGAGATCCGAGCGTTGGATGAAGGTTTTCTCACACATATCACATCGATAAGGTTTCTCTCCACTGTGGGTTCTCTCACACATAATAAGAGCTAAGTTTTCGCAGAAGTTTTGCTCACGTTCAAGGCACTGGTATATGTGATCATCTATCTGAGTAATCTCATGCACACGAATGAAGATCTTCTGACCCTTCTGAGGGCGCACACGATACACCGTCCTTCTCTGAGTTCTCTGATCGCGTCTCTCTTCTGAAGTGTACATCTCTGTGGCTCCCTCCTAGGGCGCTTCCCACTGGCCGCCTTGGCCTGCCATCTTCTTCACTGTCATTTTCCTGATAAGAGCTTGGAAGATACGCCTGTTTTAGGCCTTTGAGTCATGAGCTGTTCATCTCTACGGGTTTCCAGCATCATATACACTAATTCCTTACTTGGTATTTCCAACACTGCGAGACAAAAAAGAAGTATTATTTATATTCCTATAACTGAGAAAGAATGCTCAGAGTTAAAATCACTGCAGAAAAGACAGAAGTTCTGCATCAGCCTGTAAACACCCCAGGTGCTGCCGGGGCGGAGACCAGTTAGTTTCCCTCTTTGCCAATATAAAACCAATCAGCAGTACAAGTGCAAAGTACTAGGGATAATTATTCCTTTCGTGACCCAGGTGACCTCAAACCCAAGTTCTTCCTCCCCCCGCCTCACTCCAGCCCAGGGGTGCTGGCCCCACTTTCCCTGCCCCTTTGCTGCTTTGCTTTTCTCCACAGCACTCACTGCCCAGCCAGTACAGCGCACACAAAACTCTGACGTGCTGTCTATGGCTAGAATATGCACGGTGTGTGTTTTGATTGCCGCTCTTTCCCTAGTGTACACAGCAGGCACACAGTTGGTGTTTAATAAGCAGCTTATTGCACTTCTACTTGGATCCTCAGCTGGTAAAGGATAGGGCTGAATGCCACATGATGGGAGCTGGTCTGATGCAACGTGGTTTAGAAGAAATAAGGTGTGTTTCAAAAGACTGAGGAAGCTGGAGCTCACCTGGAATGTCGATGGAGGGAAAGCAGTGTTTACGTCCTGGTCCTGAGACTTTGATTTCTCAACGAAGATCGCATTCTGTAAAACACAAGAACAAGAAAAGGGTAGACAGTCATAAATGAGAGGACTCAGCACTAGATCATTTCACTCAAAGAACCTAAAATGGGTAGCTTCCTTAAAAAGAGCTGCAAGGTTTTCTTATAGAAGCCCTTACGTTCAATCCTGAAGAGAGTACTCACAGTCCTGCCACCCCATGTGCCTCTTGGAAGAAAAAGGACATAAAGAGTCTATAAACCGTCCTTGGGAATGTAACAGCATCTCCGGAAAGAGCCCCTATTTACCCTCACTGACATGCTGAGGTACCACCTTCCCCAGGAGGTGCAGGCTGCCTGGCCTGAAGTACCTCGGGGGCCACCATGTCCCCAGGGAGGGACACCATCAGTCCCACCTTCTCTGCCAGGCATGCCATCATCATCATTTTGGCTATTCACAATCTACAACAGAGGAAGCGTGCCACGTTCTCTTCGTAACCACGTCGTCTGACAAGGTCCGGGCGTGGGAAGAGAGATTCAAAGGAGTCCATCTTCTAGAGAAGAACGTAGCATGGGGAGGGGGTAGGCAGTGATTTTTTCCTGGCTTTGCTCTCAGTAACCTGCTTGCTGCTATTGTTCATGGTCTTACCTTGTGCCCTGATTCCCATGGGAACGGGCCATAGAAAGAAAGAGACTCGAACAGAGTCTGTGATTGATTTTGAGGGAAACTCTGAAGGGACAGCCAGTTCTCCCCGGACCACTGAGTCAGGCCAAGTTGCTTAAACAATGTGTT
>PVJI01006747.1:0-83655 GCA_004026765.1 Micronycteris hirsuta | reverse complement strand
TTTTGTCCATGTGTCCTTTCTAGCAGTTCCTGAATACCCTTGTCCCCATTATCCCCTTCCCCTTCCCCCTCCCCTCTGGTTACTGCCAGATTGTTCTAAATTTCAATGTCTCTGGTTATAATTTGTTTCTCTGGTTGTATTTTGCTTGCTTACCTTACAAGCGTCTTGGCTGTGGCTGATCCGAGTTCCCCGGTAGCTGATCTGGCCTTGGTGCCTTCTCTCCTGAGTCCTTATATAAAACCCCTTAACATTTCATATAGTAGAGGCTGCGTGATGATGTACTCCTTGAACTTGACCTTATCTGAGAAGCACTTTATCTTCCCTTCCATTCTAAATGAAAGTTTTGCTGGATAGATTATTCTTGGTTGTAGGTCCTTGCTTTTCATGATATGAAATATTTCTCTCCAGCCCCTTCTTGCTTGGAAGGTCTCCTTTGAGAAATCCGCTGACAGTCTTATGGGAATTCGTTTGTAGGTAACTGTCTCCTTTTCTCTTGCTGCTTGTAATATTTTCTCCTTATTCTTAATCTTGGGTAATATAATTATGATGTGCCTTGGTGTGTTCCTCTTTGGGTCCCGCTTCTTTGGGGTTCTCTGAGCTTCTTGGATTTCCAGGAAGTCTATTTCCTTTGCCAGATTTGGGAAGTTCTTGTTCATTATCTGTTCAAAAATACGTTCCATTCCTTGGTGAACTTCTTGTCCTTCTGGCAGCCCTATGATCCGGATGTTGGGTCGTTTACAAATGTCTCTGAGGTTCCTGAGTCCCTCCTCATTTTTTTGAATTCTTGTTTCTTCCTTCTGGTCTACACTATTGGTTTGAGTTCCAGCTTCCTTTTTTTCCCTATTGGTTCCCTGTAGATCATCCCTCATTATCTTTATCGTATTCTTCATTTGTTCATTTATTTGCGTCCACCTTTCTTCCAGTTTTGTTAGCATTCTGATTACCAGTTTTTTAAACTGAACATCTGATAGGTTGACTATGTCGTCATCCGTTAGTTGTAATTTGTTCTGATCTTTCATTTTGGCCATTTTCATTTTTATCTTGGAGCACCTGTCAGAGTCTTAGGTGTTCGCTGTGCCCGTCAACCTGGGTCGCTTTTTTGTGATGTTTCCTCTGGGGGCGAGCCTGGGAGGGAGCAATGGCGTCTGCCATTCACCGCTGGCTCCCTATTACCGTCCGCTCCCTAGTTCCTCACTGCCTCCCCCCTCAGTCTCGGCCCTGCTGGTTCCCACTGGCCTCTCCAGTTACGCCGCCGGCCTGCGAGGTTCACCCGTTGCTCGGGGTTGTGTTTTGTTTAGGCGCTCTCGGGGTGAGTCCCTCCGGGCAAACTGCCTCTCACTCTGCTCCTCCGCTCGGTTCTGCCCCGCTTACCAGCCTGGATGTACGTCCTCCCCAACTTCCTGGGTGTCGGACTTCCCTTCAGTTTGTTTCTGTCCGTTCTGGTTGTTTAATTTTCGCTATTGAGTTCGTTGTTTAAACTCTCTGGTTGTGCGCGGAGGCGCAGTGCGTCCACCTACGCTGCCATCTTGGCGGAAGTGTCTAAACTTATTTTCAATAAAAGAATTAAAGGCCATTGGGTTACTACAGGTACAGTTAAGGTGTCTATATAAATAAAATGGAATTCCTATTAAAGAGCATTGTTGTCTCTAAACTATAATTAAGATTTTGACTCATTTGGCCCCGCATTGTGGTTGTGCTTTGAAGGAGCATCACCAAAGGGCAGAAAGCGGCTGACATCCAGTGCTTTGTGGGGGCACCTTGGGTCTCCCACAGCCACCTCCACATTTTTCTCAGGATCCACCTAAGGAGCTCTTGACATCACATGACGTAACACAGTTCAAACATATAGTGAAGGGTTCTTCTAGACTTGTGTTCAGTTCAGTTGACGAGAATTGTGAGGAAGGATAGGCCTAAGTTGAAAACCACTACTAATCATCGAATTTTTACAACAGTATTGCTGTGCAGAACATATGGTTTGAAATTATTTCCTCTGCTCTTTGATTGTTGGCAGAAGCATGTTGACATAGTAAGATAATATTCGAAGAAACATGGTTCATGAGAGGCACACTGTTGAGAGTTGCCTTTTTTTGCCATTTAGGATGGCAAATTTTCAAATAGAAAGTGGAAATCAAATGCTTCTCTTCTTGACTCTCCTAAAGAAGGGAGGTGCCCAGGGGCCTAGCAGATTTTGTATGAGTTGCCGCTGAGGGAGAGCAGAAAGCCCTCTATGGAGAATATGGGCAAAACAAAATACGTCCTTGTCCTTTTTATTTCTGGTAAACAACTCCTCCGTCTGGTGAGCACTCAGAGTAAGTTGTGTTGCCGTCTTACTCAGAAGGGTGAGTTATTCTCAATGATGAGGTAATTCGTGGTAGTTTAGCCCTCAGTCATAAATTTAGTGCTCTGAGATTCTTTGTACTTTTGAATAGATCATAGGTATATGTATAAGTTTTCTTTGCCAGTTTCAAACAGAATTTTTTAAAATTTCCTAGTATGAAGTCCAGAACTCCTCGGGAGCATCTCTTCAACAGCCTGTCCAACCCGTAGCTAAGAATACCTCCATGAGTCCTCGACAGCGCAGGGCCCAGCAGCAGAGTCAAAGAAGGCCGTCTGCTTCACCAGAGGTAGTCCAGGGCCAGCAGCCTAGAGGCAACCACACTGATCATGGCGGATCTGCTGTGTTGATCATCATCTTGACCTTGGCATTGGCAGCTCTTATATTCCGACGAATATATCTGGCCAATGAGTACGTATTTGACTTTGAGTTATAATACTGGTTATGTCTTAAAAGCTGTGACTCAGCTGCTTCATTAAACATTCTGCATTGGGTATAATCTAAGAATTGTTTACAAAAAATTATTTTGTATTACCCTTCATTCCTTTTTTGATCCTTATAAATTCAATATAAATGTAGCTAGACATTCAGACTGTGTCCTGCTCAGTTTTAGGGACTGGAAGTCAAGTCTTTTGTCTCACTATATGACCTGCTTTACAGGGAAATAATTTGTTATTTCTCTTATTTCACCTTCTTTTTATGTAAACTTGTGATAGTTTTCTGTATAGCCCTTTTAAATTTTTGGAAAAAAGATAGTGTTTTAAGTTCCATTGAGTATTAGTAGTTACTCAGTATCATTTATTGAGTACTCTGTTTCTACTTACATAGAATGACTGAGGGATGAGAGTTGAAAGGGCAAAGTAAAACCCCTCTAATGGCTTACTTACAAGGTCATTCATATTGGGATCACCCATTCTCTGACATACTTCATGTCCTCAATGTTTTTCAATGAAAGTTACTGTGTCAGTCAAACATTTATGAGGAAATGCAATTACATCTTTGTTATTGGATGTTACTTGAAAGGGAATAATGCTTTGTAACCACTTTGATGTACCATTATCCCATTCTCTCCAGTGAGCATATAAGATTTAAAAAGAAAGAAAGCAGTCCTCTATAGATCTGTGTTTTAAGAAGGAAGGGAGGGTCCAAGCCAGAAATCACTTAATTTTATCCCAGAAGTTAGGTGGGAGTATCTTAAGATTTGAATGGTCTGCTTTGAATTGTATATCTTTTGAGATGTATATATGCCTACCTTTGTAATCACTATAAATTTAATTCTGAAATATGCATAATGTTGAACTAGTTCATGTACCATATTAATAGAAAAGCTCAGGGCCCAAGCAACAATGATAGAAATTAGAAAAAACTTTACTTGGAATTGTCCACCTAATCAAAGCCCAAGAAATAATTTTCAGTGCAAAATCAGTATCTACCATAGTGCCAGCTGGTTCCACGTGCTCTGGTAGGTAATTTTACCATCATAATGCCGATGAGAATGTATAATCACAGAAATACTCTGCCTTCAGCATGTTCAGTGGCAACATGGGAGGCATTCTTGAGAGTATTGTTCGTGACAATTTAATTTTTATATAAATACAGGCAGTCCCAGCTTCCAAATAGGTTATGCTCTCAAAGTACATTTGTAAGTTGATTTTTTTTACAAGTCATTGTTGTAAATGGTGTTTAGGTTCTGGACCAGTCCACAAAAGTTAGTCCATAATGTATCTTGAATACTTTGGGGGATGGTATCCATAAAGTCCTTATGTGGTTTTAGGTAACTGAAATTATGGGCGAGGTAGGTGTGAAGTGATTTAAAGGCACAGGTAGTGTGCACTCCTGCCAGGGGATTGGGCTCTGGTTGCTGCCAGGCACCGTTCCTGTGTCCTCCCACAGCCACTTTCCTTTGCATCTAAAAGAAGAACATACTGTATATGCGTTATAATACATAGTTGTCCTAAACTTTAATAAATGAGCATTTTAAAAGTGTTTACAGATTGTTTCTGTTATATCTACAGCTGTAGTTGGTAAAGTCTAAAAAGCCCAAGGACTTTATGAAGACCTCGTATGACAGAGGTTACCAAATGATAGGTTACCATTTTATAACTTCATTGCCACGGGAAATGCATTCTGAAGTCTTGGTTTACAACACAAGATACTACAAATACTGGTTCAGTCAGCCCTGGTCTCCTAACCAGAGGCCGCTGACCCTGGGAGGCCAGGTAATGTTACCGTGGAGAAGGAAATGCCGTGCTCTCAGCACGCGTTGGAGGTGGGTCTGGTGCTAGGAATAGTCTTCCCTGCACTTCTCTCAGTCACACCTGAGCCAGCCTCTGGATCTGTGTGATCTTGTTGCATGTTTCCATGGCATGTACTTTTACTTTCAAATCGACTAAGCCAAGAAGATGTTGCATTGTGCCGGTCCTCTTCTATCTGATGAGCCTCTCTTCCCTCACTTGTCAACTGATCGGCCACTTTCTTGTTTGTGCTGGGATTTATTTTTCTGCACCCGATACACATGTCTGAAAGTGGCATCTTTAATACTCCTTCCCTTTCAGCGCAAACATGTTACTTAAAAATCCTTAAGTTGTCCGTCTGACCTCCATTGTGGAGTTCCTGAGCAAAATTGATCTTCGGGGCCGTTCCTACTCAAACCCCGCCTGATGGGCCTCTTCATAAAACGATTAGTTTTTAAAGCCTCCTTTTAACCCATGATTTACAGCGTATGGTCAAAACTGGAGGTGTGATTTGGCAGGTAAAGGCTGAGGACTCAGGCTTTCCCCAGTCCTCAGATTAAGGTAGCTCAGTGACGCCTCTTTGGCCGACATAGCACCTGCTTATGTGCCAAGGCAGTTAAAATAGCATGCTTGAAAAGATATGTAATGTCTGTTTCACCTGTCAAGTGTTCAAGCAAATGAAACCTTTCCACTTCTATGTGTTGTGGGGCTTTTATGTAGCACTTTACATTTTCATGCTGCTTATTGTTTTTATTCTACTGAAATAAACGAATTTCATCAAAATTCTCAACTAATTTTTTTTAAAACTTTAAAAAATTGTTTTTTATTTTGACTATAGAAATATAAAATTTCCATTTCAGGAGAATAAGAAATCTTTTTTGTTATATTTAGCAATGAATAAACTTTCTGGCATTTTGAGACCTCCCATTTTTATAGACCAGAATCAATGAACATGTGAACCTCACACATTTGAACTTACTTGAGCAGAAACCTAGGCCGAAGTCCTGAAAAGTCTATATTGTTTTATTACCTACAAGTAAGTATATGGACAGTGACTGCATTTGGTGACCCCGGCTTTGAAGAAGAATACCGTGTACGTTAACGTGTACTGGGAAAGCTCCGTGGGAGGCTGTGCGTGGCTCAGAACTGTTTGGGACCTTCTTTAACAGTTGCTTTCACAGCTAGTTTGAGCTGCTGAATAAAACCAGTGACTATGCATAACTTGTTTTGACCAGAGGTGGTATTCTTTATGTCATCTGATCTTCTGTTCATTCTCCATCCTTGAACATTCTCTCGCATTTTTCCCTTCTCTCCATGATTGCTGCCATCTCTGAGTGGTGCAGGAACTCCCAGCAGGTCTCCGGCGTGCCCGTTCCTGACACTGCAGCTGGAGTCACCAGTGCACAGCTCTGACCTGCCTCTCCATTGCCATTAGAGGCTCGCAAGCTTGTGTGTGACCAGAGCTCCTCCCGGCTCTCTGGCCTCTCTGACTGCAGAAGATGCCACTCTCCCTTCCCGCAGCTCTGAGCCTGGC
Source organism: Micronycteris hirsuta (assembly GCA_004026765.1). Lineage (NCBI taxonomy): Eukaryota > Metazoa > Chordata > Mammalia > Chiroptera > Phyllostomidae > Micronycteris > Micronycteris hirsuta. The sequence goes on along the minus strand of PVJI01006747.1, from coordinate 77,552 downwards.
CCACTGGGGCCAGACCGCTGTCCCGAGAGAAATGAACCGATGTTAAAGCTATACATCCACCGCCTCACACCACATGCAAAAATTAACTCAAAGTGGATCTAAGACCTTCATTTAAGAGCAAAAACTAGAAAATTCTTAGAAGAAAACAGTATATCTTTGTGACCATGGGTTAGGCAGTGATTTCTTATATATGAGCTGAAAAAATACATACAAACAAAGGAAAAGAGATAAAATAGAACTTTCTGTTTTAAAAATCATTACTTAGTGAAAAGATCACACAGAGTGGGAGACAATACTGCAGATAACATATCTGGTAAGGACTTCTATCCAGATTATCTAAAGAACTCACAGCTCAATCTGATTTGAACATTGGGAAAGGTTTGAATAGACACTTGTACAAAGATACCCAAGTGGCCAAAACCACATGAAGAGTTGCTCTTTAGTCATTAGGGACTTGCACATCAAAACCACAGTGAGATACACTGTGATGGCTAGAATAAAAAGAAGTGAAGATGTAGAGAATTTGGGGCCCACACATGGTTGGTAGGACAGTAGAATGGGGCAGCCACTTTGAAAAGCTGTTTGGTAATTCCTCACAAAGTGAAACATAGAGTTGCCACGTGACACAGCAGTTCTACTCCCAGGTGGCATACCGGCAAAATGAAAACTCACACAAACCTGTACGTTAAGATTCATAGTAGCATTGTTAGTAGCCAGCTGGAAACTCATGCCCGTCAACTGATGAATGGATAAACAATGTGTTATATCTATGCAATGGCATCTTTGGTAATAAAAATGAGGTTACAGTATATGTTATAACATGGATAAATCTTGAAAACGTTATGCAAATTGAGTGAAGCCAGCCACAAAAGGGTACATACTGTTTGATTCCATTTATATGAAATGTCCAGAATAGGCAAATCCACAGAGACAAAGTAGATTGGTGATTGTCAGGGCCGAAGGGAAGGGGGAATGGGCAGTGAACTCTAGTGGGTGTAAGATTTCTTTTGGGGAGATGAAAATGTTTTAAAGTTAGTGGTGACAGTTCCACAACAACTTTAGGATATACTGAAACCCCACACCTTAAAGGGGTGAATTCATGGTATGTGAATGATATTTGAATAAAGCTGTTACAAAAAAAAAGTTATGCCATCTCCAACTGTGGTTTTCTTCCTACTGCAATCACGTAGTTGAACTACTGAAAATAAGAGCGCTTTTGCCCTGACTGGTGCGGCCAAGTTGGTTGGGCATCATCCTGCGAAGCGAGAGATTGCCAGTTGGACTCCTGCCGGCACAGGCCTGGGCTGCAGTTTTGGTCCCTGGGCCAGGTGCGGATGAGAGGCGAATGATTGATGTTTTGCTCACAGGTCGATGTATCTCTCTGTTTCTTCCTCCCTCCCCTTCTCTCTAAAAATAAATCTTTTTAAAAAAGTTTTAAAAATATTAACAGGACCTAAAGTTGCATCTGGAATGCAATGAAACAAATGTGTCTTGAACACCAACATCCAGTGCAGTTCAAGGGTTCTAGCCAGTCCTTTATAGGGTTGTTCCAAATGGAAGCAAGGAAGAGAGATCTTTTGAACAAAAGCTATGGGAAATAACTTTAATAGGTCTCTCCCCTTTCCCACTAAGTCTCTGGCAAGCATGGGGCTTTTAAACAAGTCGCCTGAATAATTCAGAGGAGTGGCCAGATTCGGGAACCGCTGAATTGGTTCCATACTGAATTCTTCCCACTCCCAAGTTGCTATTTAACTCGCTGAATTTGGCTTCCTGCCACATGGCACAACTGAAATGAAGTTGGGAATTGAAGTTAACTGAAGTTAGGAACGACGTTCTTTCTGGTTGCCAGATCCAGCACCCTGTTTTCTGCCCTCGCTTTGCAGCACCGACTGCTGACTACCCTACCTGACACTCTCCTTTGGTTTTCATGGTCAACCTCTTTAGCTAGTTCTATGCTTTTGTCGCGGCAGCCCCTCCATCTACAAGGGTAGATTGTCCAAGGTTTTGTGCTCGGCCTTGGACCCCTTCTGTTCCCCTTTTCTGTGATTGAATTGTCATCAAATACTGATGGCACCAAGTCTGTGTCTCCAGTCCAGACCTCTCTCTTGAGTTCCAGGCTCGTTTCCAGTGGCCTACTGGGCATCCCGGGGTCCCAGGGTACCTCAAACTCCACAAGTCAAAATTTACCTGATCCCCCCCACACCAAACTTGCCCGCCTCTACTGGATATCAGCTAATGGTTGTATCATCACCAGACTTACTTCCACACTAGACCCTAGGTGTCACTGCTGACTCTTACCTCCTACTCTATTCAGTCCCCAAGTGTATCCTACTTCAGTGATAACTTGGCTGTGGCATAGTCAGGTTCTGTCTTCCCTCCTCTTCCTCTGTCTTCCTCTTTTAGGGCAGGACCTCATCCTCTTTTATCATTATAACTTGCCTGATTCAGCTGATTCTAGTTAGACATTTAAAAAATAAATAAGATGAATCATGTCATTCCACTTTTCAAGGAATCAAAAGAGCTCCTTTTGACTCTTTCTCACATAATAAAAGCCTAATTTGGTTTCACTTCTGGCTACTGCCCCTCCTGACCTCCACCCTCACCTCCCTAGGTATCTACCACATAGACGCTCTTTCCACTCCCAGGGTGCAATAGGCAAGCAGGAAGTTTTGAAACACTTCATTCTGTCAGGAGGTTAAACATAACCATATGATTCCGTATCTTGGGATAGGCATCAAGCCTCATCTATTATGTTTGATATTATACATTTTATGGTTAAAAACTAAAGTTAATCTAATGCTCACAATAGGAAGAAGAACTTACATAATCCTGAATTCTTTGGTTTACGCTTTCCTTCAAAATATGTAATTTATATTTTGATTTTTTTTGGTTAATTTTGATGTGTTTTCATTGAAAAAATTAATATGTATTTGGGGGGGAAAGCAAGCCTCCTTGGTCATAGTGTCCTTGCAAAGCACAGGGTCTTAGACAAGAAGTGAAGCAACCCTGGGAAGGAGGTCGTCTGTGTGCCGACTCAGCATCTCCGGAGCACGCTCCCGCCCCTCTCCCTGTCCACGAAACCCTCCCTGCAAATCCACTCAGCGTCCAAGCTGACTTCCTGGTGAATGTGACAGACTGGTTTTATGGAGCCAAAGAGATGGATTAATGATTTCAGCAAAAAGCTGACATGTTCAAGAGATTCAGGTTTTTTTTATATAACAGCTTTAGCTAAAGCTGTTCTAGAACGCAGCGGAAGCAGAGTTTTACAGGAGGACAAACTTGACTAATGACCAATCGCTAAGCAGCAGGGAGGGCAAAGCCTTGGCATTGGAGTCAGGTCCCAGGGCGTGCAGGGGTGGGGTGGGACAAGCATCAGTACCAAATACTAAATCGGGGAGATCAGCCCGGCCAGCCCTGCCCTCGTGGCCCCTCCGAGGAGCACTGTCACCAGGCCGCTGACTATCAATGGCTAAGCCCGGGGGGTTTGCCCCGTGGCAGGTCCCTGGAAAGCAGCTTGTGGCATCATAGATATTCACAAAATGCCTTATTTTACAAAACTCATTTTGTTCTTGCTTTGCCTGATGGTTCTTGTGGAGAACAGAAAGCCCGAGAGGAGGAGATGGACAGGGCAGCTGGAAGTGCCTGGGCCAAGGTAAAGTCGCGGGTGAGGGGGCGGCAGGGCACAAACTCCGTCGTGTTACCAGCGGCGAGGGAGCAGAGCTCGGCTGGGTCGAGCCTTCATCCTGATGTCTGTGTTTGGCCGAGGCGTTGGGTTTCAGGCAGGTAGCTGAAAACTTAGTCGGGAAAGCATCTCTGTATGTTTCAGATAGCGCTGCTTTGTATCTCAGGATTATACTCTGCAGGGACCGTGCGTGGCCTGCTAAGTAGTTACACTCAGTGCTTGGGGGCTGTGTATGGGAATTTAGCCTTATCTATCAAGAAACAAGGTACCCGGGAGTTGTCTTTAAATTATTTGATTGGAAATAACTTTATAATGGTGTTGGGTTTTAGTTTACTGTTTTGAATCTTGGAAAAGGTGTTTGAAATTTGCTAGATTATCGGAAATATACATCAGGACAATGGTGAATGCCACTTTAGGATGTAATGGAAACATTTCCAAGAAATACTGGTTAGGCCCAGAATTTGCATTCAAGATCACTACAGTACTAATCAGAGTTCCTTAGTAATGTTTTGAAGTGATGTACGAAGCATGATAACTCCAGGCCTGATGCAGACATAACACCGTTCAGCATGAAGGAAAGAGCAAGTAGATAAGATAAACACCACGTGTGAGATGTCACACATTTGTTTTCCATTCCACTGAGCATCGTGTGAACTCGTGACTATGAATATAAACTAGCATCTTGAGGCACATTTTCTAGGTCAGTGTTCGCTATTTTCAATCAGGCACTGCTCTCAGTGACAATTTTTTGAAATTGCACTGCCAATATCTGTGTACATTTCATTACAGACTATATGCACGCACTATTATAGATGTGTATATTAAAGTTGATTGCTTCCTGATTTTTAGATAAGAACTATCTATAAATGAGAGTCATACCTCTGCTTCCTGCATCCCCGAGGACCATCTTGAGCGCCCCAGGCATGTGGCCAGGCTTCGCGTTTGCTGCCCTGAGAGGTGTAAATACTCTGCAGAGCCTAATCCCACTCAGTCAGAAAGCAAATGGATAGCAATCCAGGGTGCGGGGGAGAGGTGCTGCCCTGGGAGACTTAGCTGGGTTATGTTTTCAGAATCATCAGCTGTTGAAACTGAAAGGGACCTCAGAGATCACCTGGTCCAGCCATTCCCCGAAGTGCTAATTCTGAGCAATGTGCATAGGTGTTGTGTCAAAAGGGGGTTTCAGGGTCAAAAAAGCTTGGGAAGCCCTGGTTTTGGCCATTTTAAACAGATGTCTTTATAGGAGAACTTTTAGAGCCTTATTATGCAAATGGACATTGTGAATCTTGAAAAGGGGAATAAATTATGCCCTGTTAAACAAAACAAAACAAAAAACAAACTCCCTCCCCTAAAACCCAACCACACGTCTTTGGAGTATCTTGTGGGCTTCACGGAGCAGGCCCGGGGGACTGTCACATTTTACAGATGCCAAAATGTTGGGTCGAAAGGCACAAGTAATGAACGCAGCTGGCTAGTGGCTTGACAGGCCTAGAACTTAGGTTTCTGATTCCCGCAGCCTGGAGAAAAGGCGTTGTCCAGAACTCTATTCCCTAAGAAAGGTGCTGGGATTCCACATGAGCCCCTCAGGGATGCTTGGGGCCCCCCTGCAGCCCACGTAGTCACGTCTCGGTCACTTCTCACAAGACCCAGGTTCATTCCCAGGTACTTGCCAGATTGACTCTGACCCTGAGGCGTCAGGAGAATTTCTTTTGGTTCGCAGGCTTGTGGTCAGTGCACTGAGCCACACCAACTATGGCCGGTGAGAATTTCTTGAAATCCATCCCATGAGGTGTTAAAGTGAATGAAAAAAGATGAACATACACATTCAAAGAATATAAAATAATTATTGAGCAGAGGGTGAAAAGGAGATAGAGAAAACGATGCACCAGAGGACACGGCCCCAGGCCTTACTGCACCGCCAGGCATGCACAGAGTCAAGCACTCACGGAGCTTCGTCGGTCTGTGACAAATTTCAGCCTGAATGAAAAACCATTTCCTTACTGACACACACGATAGTTAAGCTATGCCACTGAACAGGAATAAAATTGCCGACCCCGACAGTGTCAGAGCACTTCATCTGTGCAGGGCAGCCCCTTTTCTTAGAAGTCCTGTTCACACCCACACACATGCACACACAGTCATGCACACACACCACATGCAACATGGTGTCATGCATTCACACAACACTCAATGTATACGGTGACACACACACCGTACGCATGGTATCACACACACATCCACATGTAACACATATGGTCGCACACACAGTCACACTCTCACACACTTAACCTGCAAACCTTCCCTGCCTCGCCTCAGCCCAGGCACCCTCCCAAACCATTTCCTGGCCCAGCACTGCTTTTCCAAACACTGCCTGCGGTGTCGGACCCTTTGTGTCTCTGTGTAACGAATCGCCGCCTCCCCAGCCTCCCCAGCGTATTTTCCCTTAGCTGGTTGTTTTGTTCTGTTGTTCCTGTTTCTCAGCCTCCCAGCTTTCTTCCAGCTCCTCCCCATCCGGCTGCCTAAGCGGGCCTCCTGACCACGTGATTGCTTGCCTGCCAAGAGAGGCCCTTCTCCTTTGAGATCTGAAAATAAATGAACTCTGGGCCCTGGGAGTCTGGGCCTGCCCTGGATAACAACCTCCTGTTCCTCAAGCCTGGGGTCCCCTTTCATATTTCTTTTCCCATTTGCTGCCCCCTCGGTGCCACCTGCCCTCGGCCACCCTTCCCTTGGTTTTCATCATGGCTCCAGTTGGCTGGACCCAGAAGCAGCTTTGCTCTCCTGCTGCCCAGTGACCCTCATCCCCACCCTAGAGTCTGGGGAAGGGAGTGGAGTCAGGACATCAGGGAAACCAGGTTCAGGCCCCGTTTTGCTGCTCCCTGACCGTGTGGCCACGTTTCTTTGTCTTTCTGAACCTCGTTTCTCCAACTGAAAAGCGGGGGTGGTGTGATAAGAACTATCTATTTTTCCTTCCTCCCTGGGATGATGGGTGGCCTCCTAGAGGGGGCGGTTCCTGGGGGCGTGGTCATTATGATTGCTCTTATTGCTGCCAAATAAACCTCAACGTACAGCACTAGCCTTCTTCTCAAAGGCGTTGTGAACACATTTTTCTTTTTCTCTCCCCTCTTCCCCAACCAAGGCTGGGTTGGGGGTCCCATGAAGGTTCTGACTGCTCCGCTACAGAGCACGGATTTGGGATCTGGCCCCTGCAGAAGGATGAACGGCTCACACAAATGGCCTGAGACTCAGGGTGTCAGTGGCTCAGGGTGTGAATAACTGGGCCCTTAAAAACAAATTCTAGGCCCTCATTAATGGCACTGAGATTGCAATCCTCTCTCTTGCCAGTGCTGGCACTCTGGGACATCTGCTCCCCTAATCCTCCCCTCTTAACGGACATGGGGATGGCTGACCTGGAGGGATTTGCTCCGTGGGAGGCAGAGGGGCAGCGATTCGCTGCCCTCACAATTTGATGTCTGTGATCTGCTAAGCCCCGAGGTTGCGCTCTTCCTCCCTCCCCGTCCCTGGGTTGTCTTTGCTGTGGCATCTGAACTGGGCCCCTCAGGCGGTCACTGCGTGGGAAACTGGGTCTCTGTTGAGGCTTGGGGAGGAGACCAGTGGGAGTGGAAGCTTCTTGGAAGCACCGGGACTGTGGTCACAGGTAGGTGCTTCAAGGGAACTGGACTTAGGTCTTGTATCCCAGCTAAAGCGGGGAAGAAGTCACGCCGGACTCCCTCCTTGGATGTGAGCTGCAATGGGCTTGTCTAAAAGCAAATCTCACCTCCCCGGCCCCGTGTGGCTCTCAGTTGGTTGAGCATCGTCCTGTAAACTGAAAGGTCACAGGTTCAATCCCCAGTCAGGGCACATGCCTAGGTTGTTGGTTTGGTCCCCGGTCGGGGTTTATACAAGAGGCAGCCTACCGTTGTGGTTTTCTCTCACAGTGACGTTTCTCTCCCTCTTGATCTCTCCCTTTTAAAAGCATCCATGGCCTCTTCCTCCAGGAGCTTAACCCCTGTAAAGTGTTTTCCCTTTCCTTTTGGATAAGGATAAAATTCTTTTTCTAATGTTTATTTATTGATGTTTTTAGAGAGAGAGAAACATTGATTTGTTGTTCCACTTATTTATGCATTCATTGGTGGTCCTTGTATGTGCTCCGAACGGGGATTGAACCCATAACCTTGGTGTATTGGGATGCTGCTCTTACCAAATGAGCTACCCGGCCAGGGCAGGAAAAAATTCTTAACATGACCTTCAAGTCTCTTCCTGGCCTGGCCCCTGCTTGCCTCTGCAGCCTCGTTCTGTCCATTTTATCTAATCCCTTTCCTCATTTTATCTAATGTCCATCCACTCACCCTTCAGCTAGGTCACCCCACACTCGGTGTGCCCCAAACCAAAGTATGGATGTGTGGAGTTTAAATGCCTATAGGATACTCACCCGGGGATAATCTGGCAGTCAGACATGAAGTTCTAGGGCAGGGGGACATAGATTTAGAAATAAGCAGGATGTAATGACAACTGAAGCTACTAACATACACTGGCCTGCCAAGGAGAGTGTAGAGAGAGAGAAGTCGGCTGGGACAAATGCCTTGGGGACACTGGCACTTAAGGGATAGGATGAGGAGGTGGCTGCAGTGGAGACTGAGAAGGAACTGTCAGAGATGTGGGAGGGAACTGAGTGCCCTGCCCTCCCTGCCTGGGGACCCTGGCCCTCAGCAAGAGCACCTGCAGGGCCTCAGGCTCCAGCACAAGTGAGGCAAGAAGTGCTTGGAAGTGAGGAAATAGCAGGAGCATGTGGAACTCTGAGACTTCTTCTGTTTGGGAGATTTATTATAATTACTTTTAAATATTGTATTTATTTATATTTAGAGAGAGGAGAGGGGAGGGAGAAAGAGAGGGGGGGAAACATTGATGCCAGAAAAATATTGATTTGTTGCCTCTCATACGTGCCCAGACTGGGGACCTCCCCAACCCCTGCAACTCAGGCATGTGCCCTGACCCAGAATTGAACTGGTGGCCTTTTAGTTTGCGGGACAATGCCCAACCAACTGAGCCACACCAGTCAGGGTGAGAATTATTTATTTATTGGGAAGGGGAAGACTTTTTTTTTAAAAGGAAACATGGAAAGAAGAATATAACTACCACACCTGTACTGCTGCCACTTTCCAATAAATTTTGTGTGAGGAGGATATGGGATCTTGACAAATTTTTCATTTAGTTTGGTTTCAGGTGGGAGAGACTTGAATCCAGTTCGACTGCTGATGAGATTGAGCTGTGAAAAAGGAAGGTGCTGATGAAGCTGGGGCGAGGGTGTTTGAGGGTCAAGTTCAAAAGGCTCTGGGAGGAGGGTCAAGCACTTAGCCTCCAGGTACCCCCAGAACCTACAAGGCTGAGGGAAGTGGAAATTTCTGAGTTGTCTGCTCTTCCTCTTCACCTTCTCTCTGGATGTCTCACAGGCATCTCGAAATCAGATGGCTCATAAAAATTAGGTGCACACCCATCCCCACAAACATACCAGTTTTTACCATCTCCAGGAATGTCCCCATCATTCACTCAGGTGTCCGAGTTGTAAACCTGGGAGACCCTTGCTCCTCTTTTCCTCATACCCCATCCCCAATCCATCAGCCAGACTTTTGCACCTCCTTCAGATTCTGTCACTTCTCTGCACCTCCCCCAACCCTCATCCTGGCACCATGTTGCCTCAGCAAGTTTTCTAATGGCCTCCCGTCTCTACGCTGTCCTCCTACAGTCTCCTCTACACAGGAGCCAGGTGATCTCATCAGGTCCTAAACCAGACCTTTCGCCTCTCTGCTCAGAATGTCCATGGGTCTCCCCACTCAGGATCCTATGCATGAGGGTCTTACGATCTGGTCCCTGGCCTTGTCCCCCACCTCCTTTCTTACTAGAAGGATCTCCTTGCTGTCCTCCAGCCCACTGGTTTCTTACTATTTCACACAGAAGCCAGACTCACCTCAGAACATTTGCGCATGCTATGCCCTCTCAGAATGCACTTCAGATCTGCTCTAGGTTTGCTCCCTCCCTCCACCCCACCCCATCGCTCTCTTATTCTTTACCTTGCTTTATTATATTTGTGTGGCACTCAGCACTTCCTGAAGTTACATTATTTATCTGTCTACACGTTATTATTTATCTCCCCCACAAAATTAACATCCCTGTGAAGGCAGTGAGTGTATGTTCTTCCCATGTCCTGAAGAGCACCTGGACAGAGTAGGCGCCCCGTAGAAACGTGTTTAGCAAATGACTTGGAGTCCAGGGATTGAGGGATTGCATGACCAGAATGTAGGACGGCTGTCCAGAGGGACGCTGGCATCCTTAAGATTGGTGGGTGGGACTGAAAGGAGTGGCGCAGCCCTTAGGGGAAGTTGGGGAGAATGACTGGGAGGCCTCGAGCTGGACCAGGGGGCTCTGAGAGTAGAGCTATAAAATGGGAAGCCCCAGCTTAAAGGCGAATCTGCTTCTTGGGTGGGAAGGGAGAGGGCTGGGGGCAGGCCAACCTCTACACCAGCACTGAATAATAAAACTTTTTGCAGGTATGGGTATGGTATATATCTGCACTGTCAAATATAAGAGCTACTGGCCTCACGTGGTTATTGAGCCCATAAGTATGGCTGGTGTAACTGAGAAACTGGACATTAATTTTATTTTAATTAACTTAAGCAGCCACATTTGGCTAATGGCCACTTTATTAATCAATACAGCTTTAGACTTCCCATCAAATGATACTGTCAGTAGCAAATGAAAGTTAAGAAGGATTTCAGAGGAAGATGTCTCAGAGAACAGGACCTTAGGAGAGGGAATATGTCACTTCCCTCTTACAGAGTTTATGCAGGAGGTATGCTTATTTTTTCTAAAAAGAGAATAAAATGTGATAAGAACACTAAATAAAATAGAGGTATATATAAATGATCAATAAACATTGAAAACAAAATCTCTTCATTTACTTCCAAAACCTTAAATAACCTACACATAGCAAACATTATAGTAATTCTGTCAAGAATTAGATCTCACATCCACATGTCCAAATGACCTTTCCTTCCTCCCTCCCTCCCTCTCTTCCTTCCTTCCTCCCTCTCCCCCTCTCCTTTTCCTCTTTCTTTCTCTCCTCCCTTTTCTTTCTTCCTTCCTCCCTCTCTCTCCCTCTGTTTCTTCCTCCTCTCTTTCTTCTCATTTAGTGACAGTCCTGTAGTAGGACCTTGCTTTAGAACATTTTGGATTTTACTGCTTTTGGGTTATTTGTGATGGTGGTGAGAAAAAAGGTCTGGACAGAGTGAGTGTGAATGAGGGAGAAGAGAGAATGAGCCCTTTGTCACCTGGGTTAGAGGAAAGACAGTGAACCAGGCTCCTCTGGCCCCAGCTTCAACCTGGTGCCGGGAAAACTCTGTTTACAACTTGGCCTTGGTCCCAGTGAGCTATGGATTGAGGGGGTTGGACTCTGCAGACAGCTGCCAACTGGGCTAATGTCAGCATCAGGTCTGACTAGGACAAAACTAACATTTTAAAACTTTAACTGTAATTTTAAAACTTTAATTTTTATTGATCATAAAACCAATATTATAACAACATTAGAAAAATGTTTAATGTCCGTCTACCCCCACAGTTTAATTCCTCCACCATTCAACCCAACTACTGTCTTCTAATCATAAATTTTGACAGTTGAAGCTTGTCAGGGTAGAAGGTTCCCTGCGGGGAAGCTTTGGCTTTAGGCAGGCTCCGGAAGGGTCTGGTCAGCCCTCAGCACGCCTGTGAGGGCCTGGGGCGCGGGTGGGGTGGCGTGGGGTGGGGTGGGGTAGGGATTTGGGTGTGATTTTGAGCCTGGTGGAGAAAAGGTGCTTAATGGTAGTTCTAGAAAGAAGCAATCTCCCCAAATGATCTCACTCAGTGCCTTGGAGGGCCATGGAAAAATGTCTTTTGCTCGTCTTTGCAGTCCCCTTTATAAGAAGAACCTCGACGTGACCAAAATCCGGAAAGGAAAACCTCAGCCACTTCTCAGAGTGGAGGACCACGATTTCACCATGAGGCCTGCCTTCGGAGGTAGGATCGTGCCCTTCCCTTGGCCTGGTGGGGCCTTGTCCCCAGGGCTGCCTGCTGCTGCTCGGTCCATTCTCTCAGGGTGCTTTCCCTCTCACAGTCAGATAAGCCCAACGGCTTCCAGAGTCACTCATTTTCCCAAGGACGAAAGAGCGGGAAGGAAGTGAGTCGGGAGGGCTGTTGACTGAAGAGGAGCTGATGTCACCAAGCTGTTTACATTCAGAAAGGACAGGCCCTGTCACTGGCAACTTTCCTTTCCTGAAAAAATTAAGGGCTGGCCAGGAGTCTGGACCCAAAATGGCTCCCTGGCTCGGGCACCCTGTGCCTAGCTGGAAATACAGTGGCAACAATTTAGCAAAAGCCCCATTACAAAGCCCCTCTGCAAACTTGTCCCTAAGAAGCTTCCCTGATTTGGGGGTCAGGGAGGAGTGGCAGGGTCGGTGGCTGTCCCTTTCAGGAACGGGAGAAGTGCCACAGGAGAGTGGGAAGGAGCCAGCCGGCCGCTCTGTGCAAAGAGGCAGGGAGCGGGGTGAGGACAGCAGTGTGCATGAGGTCCGGGCCAGCACCCACCTTGCGCGTGTGGGGAATCGGTCAGAAGCCTGGCGCACTTTGGCTGATGGGCCTGGCCCAGACAGACCCAGGCAGGCTGGCGTGCATTTCCCCTTATCTTTGCTCTTGATCCTCACTTAGGTCCCAGCATTGTCCTGGGGCGGCAGGAAGGAGTAGGGGTGACCTGCAGGCAAGTCAGCAGCCCTCTCTGAGCCTCTGCTTGCTGGTCGGTAAAAGGGGGTTGGTGGGGCGTTAAACCAGACAGTGCCTGTAAAGCCACTAGCACATCCCCATCACGTACCCTTAGAAAAACCCAGAGTCCAGGCTTTCCTCTCGTGTGTCTGTTAAGGGATTAAGACATTAATGTACCCAAAGGCCTCTGCGTTTTGAAAGGCCCCTGAGCCTCCCACTCAGTTCCCTGGGCTCTGACACCTGCTGAGCAAAAGGAGCAAAGCTGGCAGCAGATTACAGCCTGTGCCTCGTCTTCCTGCACAGGACGCTGCTCACCGCTGGCTGGTTCAGGTCAGGAGGCCACTGTCTCTCTGGGAGTTCTGGTTCCCTGGGTGCCTGCCGTGAGTAATGTTGCCAAGGAATTTTATCAAAATAAAGTTTTCTTGAACAAGCAGTTTTAAAATAGCTGATCGGCTCTAGGAGGTCCAAGCCAGATGTCCCCGTAAGCAGGAAACTTCACCTTGCCTTCCTTGTAGAGCATCGGTGAAGGTCCAGAGGGCCAGCTAGGTGGCTAGAACAATAATAAACAATAGTGTTAATGGCAACCAACACTTTTTTAGTGATTCCTCTCTGTGCTGGGCACCATTTGAATGGAGGTATTTATACACACAATCTTATTTTAGTCCTCACAACTACTCTGTGGAATAACTACTGTGATTATCCCTAGATGGGGAAACTGAGGCACAGAGAGGTGAAGTGACTGGCCCAGGCCACACTGCTGCTCAGGCTAGACCCCTCTCCTAGCCTGGTCTCTTTCCTGTTCCCTCTCCCAGTACATCCCTCCCTGCCGGGCGGGCGTACCCACTGGGCAGGAAGCCATAGCATCTGAGGGCTCACAAACGATGCTCTTGGGGCCCCCGAAAATATTTTAACTGATTTTAAAATCAGAATAAAAAGAGAAATTTTGGGTAGAGAAATCGTTTTTTAATATATTCATCTTTATACCAATACAGTTGTAAAATGTGGTTTTTAATATTTTTTTATGGAGAAAGGGGCCCAAGAAGGCAAAAGCGCCTAGAGGCCCACAAGAAGTCATAACGTGGCCCCGACTGAACGCACAGTTTTGTGGGGTAGGTGTGTGCTGGGGTGTGGGCGATATTCTGAACAACGCGCTGTAACTTTCTGCCAGAGGCTGTTGTTGCTGGCAGGGGCCCGAGCAATCGCTTCATCGCCTGAGCAGTTCTGTAAATCACCAGTTTACAGAAGAAGAGGGTTAAGTGGTAGCCACAGAAAAGCTGGGGGCAGAACTTGTTTTTTTATGAGATGTCAGCTGCAAAACTGGAAGCTTGATAAAAATGCCCCCTCCTCTGGGAGAAAGCCAGGAGAGCCGGCAGCCAGTTCTCAAGGATGGCAGGTGAAGGCCGGCCGTGTCCCAGCAAACCCAGCTCTGACCAGAATCATCCAACGGGCTGCAATGCCAGTCAGGCTGCTCCTTCCTCTAGCGGTGTTTGGGGAGCAAATTGGACTTCCTGTGCCCCAATCCCTGAAACTACTGGGCCCGTTAGTGGGGACCACTGAAGTATGGGGGTCAGACCAGTCCCCTGCCTGCCTGAGTAAGCTTCTGGGGCTGGGGAAGACCCCGACTTTGCTAGCAGCTGCAGAGGAAGAAGGCATCACCTCCAGCAGGTGCTATAAGACCTGAGGCACTTACTCATCAGCTGTCGTGACCTCAGTCACCAAAACGTAGAGTGGGGGCCACACCTCCCTCCTCCCAGGGCAGTTGGTCCTGTGAGGCTGTCCTGCATGTCCAGATGTCACTTGGCAAGAAGAGAGAAAGGAGAGCACATAATGAGGTTTCAGCCCCATGCCCCCACAAGCCTATAAATAAGTAGTTCTGCAACTCCTGGAGTCCTGCACAAGCAGGCAGAATGGGGCCACCACGGGCGGGGCTTCCCATGGCCTGCAGTTCCCTTGGCTGTTACAATCTTTAATCCCTGGGAGCGCCTGGAGGTGGCTTCCATGCATGAAGCCTCTGGGGATGCACCTCATTCCTGGGCAGAGGCACTGGCCGGGGGTGGATGGGTCTCTGAGGAGGAGGAGGCTGCCAGACAGAACATAGGGGGCTCTGCAAATAACAGAAGGTGCTCCTTCCTTGAGGGTAGCCCTGTGCGTGGCCCCCATTAATAGACAGAGCCTGGGCCCAAGCTGCCCTGAAACCAGCCTAACACCTGCCTTCCCGTAGCACTCAACCACACCAAGCAGGTCATTTGAACGAAGATGTCCCGCAAAAGTTGTGGGGTATTTCTTCTCATTTCTGTCTTCTCTTCCTATTTTACTTCTCTAAAAGAGACTTTCTCGTGGATTGATTTTGAAAAATAATCGATAGAAAGAAATTTATCTAAGACTTAACACCCCTTGAATGACCTTTTCAGTGTGGAGAGAGAAAAGATTAAAAAGCTAGTAGCTTCCTAATAATCCCAGGGATCAGTCAAAACACAAATACCTTGTCTAAGCCCCGAGCTGCTGATGCAGTGGTATCCCCCCATTAAAGGAGCCTGAAGAGGCCCACGGCTTCTCCTCCATTTGTTAGAAATGTCGTAATGCTGATTTTATTAACATTTAAATTTAATTTTTAAAAAATTGCGGTTGACTATATATAACCTAAAATTTACCATTTGAACCAATTTGAAGCGCACAGCCCAGTGGCATTAAGCACACTCACATGTTATGCACCCATCACCAGCATCCCTCTCCAGAACCTTCTCATCTGCCCAAAGTGAAACTCTGAACCCAGCGAACACTAGCTCCCCACTGCCCGCTGCCCGCCCCGCCCGCTGCCCTCTGCTCTCTGTCTCCGTGGCTTGACTCTTCTAGGGGCCTCATCTAAGTGGCGTGACAGAGCTTCCGGCCGGCTCTGTGATTGGCTGATTTTGTTAGCATACTGTTTTCAAAGATCATCCCTGTTGTAGCCTATGACAGCATTTCCTTCCTTTTTAAGGCCAAATAATACTCCATGGTATGAATATGTCACATGTTGCTTGTCCACTCATCTGTCAGCGGACGTCTGGGTTGTTCCCACCTTCTGGCTGTTGTGAATAATCCTGCTGTGAAGTTGTGCGCGTCTCTGTTTGAGACCCTGCTTTCAATTCTGTTGGGCGTGTGTGTACTCAGAAGCAGAATTGCTGGACCACACGGGACTTCCATGTTTCATTTTCTTGAGAAACCGCCACATTGTCTTCTACAGCAGCTGTACATTCGCCACTCCCGCTAGTGTGCTGCTGATCAGAACGCTGATTTTTATTGAGTAATTCAAACTGTTTAGATAGGAAGTAAAGGGGGGGTGTAGTGTTATCATAGATATTGTTTGAATTATAGCCGAGGAGTTTGTCAGGATGGTCAGGAAGAACGATGGCAACAAAGTGGGTTAGGTTCTCCGACCAAAATACAACTGTTCTTAAGGCAAATATGTGTTTTCTTGAGCTATGTGCCAGGGTCCGTGACAACTGGGGACTCAGTGGTGAATGAGACAGCCACAGTTCTTGCAGTTTTTACTCTCTAGGTGGGGAGACCAGTGTTAATGAAATCCTCATATCAAGATGTCAAATTGTGTCCCGGCAGTGGGTTGAGTCCCAGCCTGCAAACCGAAAGGTTGCTGGTTCGATTCCTGGAGAGGGCACATATCTGGGTTGCAGGCCAGGCCCCCAGTAAGGGGTGTGCAAGGGGCCACCCTCGATGTTTCTCTTGCACATCAATGTTTCTCCATGCTATGGGCGTCCTTGACATCCAATTACTTTGCCCGAAACAATAGAATGTTCTCAGGGAGTCTACTGGGGAAACAGATAAATGATTAAGTGCAATCAGGTGTCACAGAGCAAAGTAGGACACCCCTGCTGATGGAGTCAGTGAACTGAAGGAGTGGTCAGTTCTGCCAGCGAGAGAATCAGAGAAACCATCATCCAGGAAGTGGCGCTCACAATGAGTCTAGAAAGCTGTGCAGGGGGTGACCCCAGCGGACAGAAAAAGGAAGACAAGCCAGGGAGAAGGGAGCTCACAGGTAAGGGTGAGCACGCCCGGTCCTGAGCGGTGGCCGAGGGTAGCTGTCATCAGAAGGGGGTTGGATGGAGCTCAGCTATGTCGGTGGGGTGTCCACATGTGCAAGAGGCGCTCTGTGCGGGGTGCAGCTGTGGGTGGGAAAAGGGGAACGGCAGCTCAGAAGTGGGCTCGTTTTCCCTGCCCTGCCATGTGCCGGCCCAGAACTCTGAGGTCTCTGAGTTCTGAAGTTGGACATGGCCTTCTGATATGAAGGTATACTTATCAAAGAAGCAGGATAAGATATGTGTCATTTTGCAATTTCTTAGCCTCTAGTAGTACTCTTGGCTGAGATGGGCCCGCAAATGTTGGGGCTGCCCACAGAAGTCCGCTCCCCAGGAAGGAGCAGGGCGCAGGGGAGAGTGGCTCTGGCGAGGCAAACCCAGAGGTCAGTACTGGGTGGGTTGACATTAAGTGAGTCAGGGGAGCCCAGGGGATGGGCCCCCACCTGTGACTAGGGGCCCTGGCTGCACCTGTAGTGCCTTCCCCATATCAACTTCTAGAACACAGGAGAACTTTTCCCGTGATAAATTTAAGCAACAAATGGCAGAGTTAGCAGAGGAGGCAGGAACCTTGGCTCATGTGCTACTTCAAACACCACCCGGCACTTGTGCAGTTCCCCAGTCCCACCCCAGGCCTCCTGCGCCAGAGGCTCTGGGGCTGATGCCCTGGCAGCCGGGTTTTCACAAGCCCTGCCCAGATGCTGGTTCACAAAGGTGGAGAACCACTGGATGGCTTCCCGAAGGAAGATTTTACAATGTCCCATGCCTGGCATCCATTTTCCTTTTGCTGTCAAACTCTTCGCTCCCACCTCCACCAGCTGTCTCTTCCTACCTTTCACCGACTCCCACCGCGGCACCTGCTGGGTCCAGGAGCCTTTTCCTGGGCTTTGGTCTCCCTGACCTCTCTCTGACGGCTGCTCTCCTCTGGCAGCTCCCTCCCCTTGTGGTCTCCGTGATGCAGCTTTTCCCTGGCTCTTTCTCTGGCCCTTTTGTCCCTTCTCCTCCCTGAACACACTCAGCCCCTTCGACAACCAGCTCTCCCTGATGACGACTCTGTCTCCCTCTCGAGCCCCATCTCTGACATCAACTCTAACTGCTTAATTGTTGTTAAAGTCTAAGAGAGGTCTTCACTGGGTGTATGACCAATCAAAGTTAGTATCCTGAAGCAGCCCTGCCCTACTGCCCAGCACCCCGTCCTTAGTGTGTGGCGATTTCCCACCTGAGCTAGGTCATTTACACTAATAATTCTGTTGAAAACTAAATGCTTAAACTTTCAGCATTTCTGAACTATCAAGTCAGACAATATCTGTTTGTTGATTGGAGCACTTAGTCTATTTACCTTTACTGAATGATGCATATAGTGGTTTTAAATCTATCATCCTACTATATTCTCTTTATGTCCAACCTATTCTATATTTTTTCTTTTTTTTCCCATTGTTGCTTGCTTTTGGATTGATTATTTTTGCTTATTCTTATTTTGGCTTTTCTATTTTAGTCTTGAAATTACATATTCTTACTATTTTTTGGTGATTGCCCAGAAAACAGCAGGAGCCACACTAGCGTGCTTATCAGCCCCTGGCGCCGTTCTCCTGGACAGGACAGTGCCAAAGGCTCAGAACACTTCTGCTCCGGTTACACCCTTCCCTACTTAAGTGTTGTTTTTGTTGTGTGCTTTTGGTTTTTGAACCCCACAATACATTATTAGTACTATTTTATGTAGCCAATGCTCACTTAGAATTATGCATATATTTAGCACTTTCATTGTTCTTTTTTCGTTCTTGCACGTCCAGCTTTCCTTCTGGAACCACGTTCCTCCTGCTTATAACATGCCTTCATTCAGGGCAGGACGCCCGGTGGCAAATTCTCTCAATTTTAGTTTGTCTGAAGATTCTATCTCACATTTGTTCTTCAAGTGCCAGTGGGGAGGAAATGTCAAACGCCTTAATTTCGAAAATGGATTAATCCCTAATGTGTGCTTTCCAGGACCACGTGAGGAGAAGTACTAACGGCAGAAAGGTTAGGAGTCAAGCAATAGCCCACAAATAAGCGTGCGTTTCCCTGATCTGCGTTGACTTTGTCCCCTCACTGGCCACACTGCCGAAATCCCACCAGGGACTTCTGTTTGGCTCACCAACTCCCTCTCTCAAAGCAGAAAAACCCGCAGCGATGTTGAGGAGCCAAGACATGAACGCCTCGTTAGTTTAACTAGACTGTTTTCTTTCTAACCCCTGTAAGACTCAGTTCTGCTCAAGACATAAAACTGTTCACGGAGAAGGGAGAAAGATCAGTAATTTGGAAGAATTTCTCTCAAAACCAGGTTGGGAAGGGCCACAAAATGGAGAGTGCAAGAGAGCCTGGGAGGGTTAGCCCTCGGCTGTGGGCAGTTCAAGGCAAAGGTCAGCTTCATTCAGCTCAGACTGAGGAGGGCAGGGCTGTTGGTTCTGTTCAAACTTGAGGCTCCTGAACACGCAGATCGTTCCCTGTGAACTTGACCTGCACTCCCACGTGGCCATACCTCCAGAGCACTGACACCACCCTCCCAGGCTTTATCAAATTTCCCTTAGAAGGGCAGCCGGAGCTGTGGAGGGCGAGGCAGGCCCTGAGAACAGAGACACAGTAACAGGTATCAAGCAAGCTGATATATTTTATCTCTAAAATGTCCTTTGCCAAAACCAGCTCCTGGTTAAACACTGGGAGCATTATCTGAAAACCAGGCCATGGGAAGCGAGTCCAAAGAGGGCGATGGCTATATTGTTTCTTCCCTTTGGCTCCTGAAACACTGGACGTTGCCATCCCATGGGCAGTGGGTCAAGTAGAGCACGCCTTCCAGGAGAAGCAGCACCACCAGGGCCTGAGAGCTCAAACTCTGGGCCGTTTTAACATGTCAGGCTAATAAAGGGTCCAGAGGATGAGGAATCAGCCAGCCCCACCTCCTCGATGGCGCTGTTGGGAGCACAGGGCCCTGTGCAAGGGTGCAGGGGTCTGGGCGGCGGGAGAGGTCCCAGGCAGGCTGCGGGCAGACCCTCCTCGTGTCTCCAGGCCATCAGGAGAGAAGAGCAGACTATCAGCCCTGAGGAGGGGTCCCCGCCACCCCACACCGAACGTTCCACTTCTGGCCCCTTCCAAGCACCCCTGGAGCCTGGAATGAGAAGAGAACATGGCTGTCAGAGCAGGGATTTCTTGTGGGCCCTCAGTTGAGAAACACAGGAAATCACAAGGATCAGCTTATACCTCAATTTTTCGGAGAGGGGAAAAAGGAAAAATAAAAAGATAAAATATTTATTTGTTTCATGTTTAAGAACTCAGAAAATACCCACAAAATCCCACTGGTAATACATAAAATGCTTCCATTCTATTGAGCTCAGCCAAAACCCCAAATCTTTAATGGTGGGATTGCAAGTATTAGCAAGCCTATGGGGGAGGTTTGGGGGGCGTCCGTGAGCCCATCCCATGCCCTGGGCCATCACCAGGAGGACCCCCTGCCCGTGCATCTGTGCTAAAACAGGACTGAGGCTTCTAGTTCCTACTCTGTGTCAGGATCTCTGATCCTCCTTCTCTGCCCAGGGCCTAATTAAGCCTTGGTCCCTTCCAGTCCTTCTCATTCCCTAAGGACCAGACACCCCCTGCCACCCTAAGGTTCTCCCCACTCAGGCCACCATGCGTCAGGTTGTCCTGGTGCTGCACTCCTTGTCCAGGGCTCAGAGGACCCAGGACAATGTCCTCTCCCAGGAGAGCCAGTCCAGCTGCCCCCTGACTCTCTCAGACACCTTCGTATGCCTGTGAGTGTAGCAGCATTCATTAGCATGCTTAACAGACACAGGTTTTTGGTTTTTCCTATTCTAGGGCTTTAAAAAATATTAAAATCTAAAAAATATTTATGGAAGCATAATATACACACAAAAAGTGCACAGATTATAAGTGTATAGCCCACTAAGTGAACTTACCAATGTAACCATCACTCAGACCGAGAAATAGAACAGGAACCCACAGATAAACACGGTTTTAGAAACTTTGTCAGAGGCCGCATGCCACTGAGCACCGAGCTTCTGTGCTTTGTGTTTTCGTGCTTCTCATCTGCCACGTCCTGAAAGGGTTTCAGAACCTTGTACGGTGTTGTCTTTCACTGTGTCCTAACTGTGCACAGAGAAGATCTCGTCTCCCTCCATGTCAGAGGCTTCCGGGCGGCAGGACCCCAGCTGTCCGTTAGGCACTCTGCAGGGAGAGTTCGAATGACTGAATGGACCCCGCCCTGGGCATGCAGATGTCCCAGCCCTGCGTCGGACACTCTCGGGCCTCATTCTTAGGCCTCATTCCACCCTTTTTAGGTGTCACAGGAGGATCAGTGACCAGGGTCTCCACTCAAGCTTTGGGGCAACATTAGTAGTTCAGCCTGCAGAGATGGTCCTGGATTAGAAGGCAGCAATCCAGGTCTTCGATTCATG
This sequence comes from Micronycteris hirsuta, assembly GCA_004026765.1. Lineage (NCBI taxonomy): Eukaryota > Metazoa > Chordata > Mammalia > Chiroptera > Phyllostomidae > Micronycteris > Micronycteris hirsuta. Next base: position 56,580 of record PVJI01006747.1, on the reverse strand, counting down.
CAACAAGCATGGATAGACATCCACCTGCACCCAGGAAAGGCACATGAGGCAGACACAGTCTCTGCCTTTGTGGAGGAAACGCAGGCCCCCAACACATCAGGAAGTAGCAAGAAGATGCTCACAGAATTGAAACCACTGCCTCACCCCTGTTCCAGTCAAGCTCCCCTGGGAAGCGGGTAGGGGCTGACTCCCAGCCTGGTGGTGGAGAGCAATGTGCCTTAACCAGCTGTCTCTGCTCTTCTGCAGGCCCTGCCATCCCGGTGGGTGTGGATGTGCAGGTGGAGAGCCTGGACAGCATCTCGGAGGTGGACATGGTACGCAGTGCCCTTGGTGGGGCAGCCTGGAGTGTGGGGGTCTTGAGGCTAAGCTTCTGTGCGAGGCAGTGGCTGGTGAGGCTGCCTTGGTGCAGGCTGTGCTGGGTGGGCCAAGCCGGAGCTAAAGCGGGGATTCTGAAGCTTCATGGGTAAAAATACTCCGGGGAGCTGGTTCAGTGCAGATCCCAGGGCCCTGCCCTATGCTTTCTGACTCAGTCTCTGGGAGGAAGGCCCAGCACTTTACAGTTTGAACACATTCCTCCAGTGATGTGAGTGGTCAGATGAACCACACTTGGAGGAGATCGGGAGGTGAGAGTTTTCAGACTGAAATTCTGTAAGGAAGGAAGCTCTCTGAGATGTTTCTCCCACAGGACTTCACCATGACCCTGTACCTGCGGCACTACTGGAAGGACGAGAGGCTGTCCTTCCCCAGCACCAGCAACAAAAGCATGACCTTTGATGGCCGTCTGATAAAGAAGATCTGGGTCCCCGACATCTTCTTTGTTCACTCCAAAAGGTCATTCACCCACGCCACCACCACGGACAACATCATGCTGAGGGTGTTCCCGGATGGGCACGTGCTCTACAGCATGAGGTGACCGCCCGTGGGGCTCTGGTTTCTTCGCCCAGTGCCGTCTGATAGGTGTGGTTAGTCTCTCTGGCCCTGAAGAATTCGTCCTTGTGGTTGGGTCTGTGGGCCGCATGGGGTGATACGGGCCTTCTGATGCCTATGGGAAATCTCCAAGATGAAATGGCCACCCCAGTAGCCGGTGACTTCCCTCTCATGGGGGTTCTCAAGCCTGGGATAGGAGACTAGATGGGCCTGAATGAATTGAGGGAGGCAATAACCTTCTAGGTAACTTCCACCCCTGAGAGTTTGTAAATGCTAGTTTACTGGTAATAAAGATTTTTTAAAAAGAGCTACTGTTTATTGAGTGTTGTTGCAGGTTGGCTTCTGGGCTAACTGGGATGATTAGACAGTCATATTCGCATCTTCCTGGCCTGCTGGTACAGTTCACCCAAATTAAATGCTAATACCTTGGGCGGGGCGTAGGGAGGGGGCATAATCTTCCAGGTGTCTCTGGAGGTGGCTGGTGGAGAGCAATGATGAGAGAAATGTGGAGATGTGAGCCATTAGCAGCCAACACCCTCAGCAGCTAGGATACGGGCAGAACACCATAATGTCTCCTACAGAAAGACCAAAGTTAAGGTTCTGTAACTTAGATACCTGGGTTTCCAGACTTTCAAAATAAACATGAGGAGGCCGCTGCTCTGTTTGGGTCCATATTCTCCTTACTCTGAGCAGGCGTAGGAGCCAATAACACATTGCAGGAGCCAACGTGTGTGTTTGCATTTTCTAGGATTACGGTCACTGCCATGTGCAACATGGACTTCACCCACTTTCCCTTGGACTCCCAGACCTGTTCCTTGGAGCTGGAAAGCTGTGAGTATCAGTATGCTTAATGACAAATCTTTGCCTTACTCCCTCTCCAATATTTGTGCCATTTAGTAACCACGAGACTGCGTGCTGCTTGCCAGTATCAAGAACTGTTTACTCTTGGGCTGGTGTAGAATTTCCCTGTTGCTTCACCCTGCATTAGAAACAAAGGAGTCAAATTAACTCATTTTCCTCTCCCCAAAGATGCATATACAGATGAAGATCTGATGCTGTATTGGAAGAATGGGGATGAATCCCTGAAAACAGATGAGAAGATCTCCCTGTCTCAGTTTCTAATTCAGAAATTTCACACCACTTCCAGACTGGCCTTCTACAGCAGCACCGGTAGGTAACTCTGTGTGTGTGTGTGTGTGTTTCTTTTTTTAAAATTTATTTATTTTCAATCACAGTTTACATTCAATATTATTCTGTATTAGTGTCAGGAGTGCAGCATAGTGGTTAGACAGTCACACACTTTACAAAGTGGCCTGGTAGCTACTTTTGCACGGTCTGATTTAAATGTGAAAGGAAACAGTAGAATTCTTCTTCAGCCTTAACCTTTATCCTCCTAAGGAAAACACATTCTTCTCATTAAAAGAATTCATAGTCCTCCAAAACAGAAACAGCACTTAAAAGCCAAGAGTAAAAAAGTTGCTGCCCTCTGAAATCCCACGGCCAGAGGTAATCATTCCTAGCAATTTAGCAAACACCCTTGCAGACAGCTTCCTTTAGTTATGTAATTTCCCTAAAGTGGGGTTATATTTTACATGCTGATCTGTAGGCCAATTCATTCAACTTAACGATATGGACGGATAGCTTTCCAAGGCAATGCATTTATACATATATTTAGATCTATAGATGCATTTTTAATGCTGGTATAACATCTTCGTGCACCCTGGGCCGTGTTTGAAGTTTCGAGAGGATGCATTTGTCAGCTGTCTCTAATCTATGAATGGTGATTCATTCTTGTATTGATTCCTTAGGACTGGCATAGCTAAATACCACAGCCTGGGAGGTTGCTCCTTCTGAAGGCTCTAGGGAAGACCCCTGCCTTGCCTCGTACTAGTTCTAGTGGTTGCTGCGTCATTCCAGTCTCTATGTCCCTGGTCCTACGGCATTCTTCCTGTGTCTGTGTGTCTTCACATGGTGATGTCTTTGTCTATCTATGTCCAAATTTCCCTCTTCTCCAAGGACATCAGTCATTGGATTATGGCCCATCTAATCCAATCTTATGGCCTCATCTTACCTTGATTATGTGTGCGAAGACCCTATTTCAAAATCAAGCCCCATTCACAGGTATTGAGAGTTAGGACTTCAGCATATCATTCTAGGGGACACAATTCAGCCCACAACTGCTCTGCCATAGTGGTGGGACCCTGGATGACTTCTCACTTCATTACCCTTTGTCCCAGCGCTGAGAAGCCCAGGTCCTTCCACGGGAAGATTTTGTGCTACTGTCTGGCCCTGCATGGCCACCAGCTCCTCATTCAGTTGCCCCCACCCACGCCACTCTGTTCACAACATCAAACACTGGAAAAAAGCGAGTCCAGCAAAGGTTTTATTGGTGTTGAGACAGCCCAAGCCTGCTTCGCTTTATGCCACAGTATTCAAGCTCATCCCTCTCTTCTCTCTCATTCTGATATGTATTGTCACACAGTTTTCTCCTCTCATCTATTCTTGGAAAGTTCAAATAAAGTCTCTTTCTACAACCACTATTAAGAGTTTCTTGGGGACTTCTGATCATGATGGTGACATAGGCAGACATGGCTCACCTCTTTGCACAACCACATCAAAATTACAACTAAAATATAGAACAATCATCACTCAGAACCATCATAAATCAAGTTGACTGGAAGTCTGACAACTGCAGATTTAAAGAAACCACATCCATCCAAACTGGTAGGAGGGGCGCAGACGTGGAATGGCCTGGCCCTGCACCCACATGTGGTGGATAAAAACTCAGGAGGGATATCTTGGGAGTGAGGATCCCCAGCCCCACACCAGGCCCCCCAGTCCAGGGTTCCAGTGCCAGGAGGATAAGTTCTACAACTTCTGGCTGCAAAAACCAGCGGGGATTGAGTCAGTAGAAGAAACTTCTGGAGTCCAGAGCAATTCCTCTTAAAGAACCCACACAGGCAGACTCACTCCCTCTGAGCTCCAGCGCGAGGGTAGCAGCTTGAAAGGCACCAGTGGCATACAGGGAGAAATTGAAGTGTCTGGCATCAAGGCGAGCAGAGGCCATTGTCCCTATTCTGAACCCTCCCCCCACAAAGCTGGCAGGCTGGTGCTATATCTGAGACTCCATCAGCCTGGCTGACACTTTTTGCCCCACGTTGGAAGGCCCCAGGGACCCCGCCCCACCCTATTAACAGGCCCACCGAAGCTGCTTTTCCATATGCTCTTCCAGCTCTTGGCTTATGCTTCACAACTTCCTAAATCCTCTCAAACGAGTAACAGCTGGCCTCAGGGAGCTCCAGGCCCAGCACTAGCAACAGCCAGCCTAAATTTACAGCTTGGCTTCACCTGGGATTCTCCTAGCCCAGCACAAATAACAGCCGTCTCAGATTGCTTTATAGCTTAGGCAGGGTGGCCCCCGGCAAAACAGAGGTGGGGGCTGCTGACCTTGCCCTGCACCACCCAGGAAACCCCAGAGCCTGCATGCCTAGGGGGCAGCTACAGACCATGTTAGAGTGCCACCACTGTGCCCCTGCACAGCTGACCCTCCATGAGGGGTGGAGGTTGGTGGTCAGTGGTAACATCCAGTCCTTGTAGCTGACTGGCCTGGGTAAATCCCTCCCATTGATCTGCCAACAGCAATCAGGGAAAAACTACAGGAGGAGGATGTACTCAGCATACATGGAGGGCACACCTTGAGTACCCAGCTTGGGTGATAAGGGAGGCTGTACCACTAGACCTTATAGGACACCTACTACATTGGGCCACACTCACAAGACACAGAATCAAAGCAGCTCTACCTAATACATAGAAACAAGCACAGGGAGTCTGCCAAAACGAGGAGACAAAGAAATATGTCCCAAATAAAAGAACATAACAAAACTGCAGAAGAAGAGCTAAGTAAAATGGAGATAAGCAATCAATCAGATGTAGAGTTCAAAACACTGGTTATAAGGATGTTCAAGGAACTTTGTGAGGGCCTCAACAGCATAAAAAAGATCCAGTCAGAAATGAAGGACACTAACTGAAATAAAGAACAATTTACAAGGAAACAACAGTAGAGTGGATGAAGCCAAGGATCAAATCAATGATTTGGAACATAAGGAATCAAAAAACAACCAACCAGAAAAACAAGAAGAAAAAATTAAAAAAAAAGATGATAATATAAGCAGCCTCTGGGGCAACTTCAAGAGGTCTAATATTTGCATGAAGGGGTGCCAAAAGGAGAAGAGAAAGAGCAAGAAATTGGAAATCTATTTGGGAAAATAATGAAAGAAAAATTTCCTAATTTGGTGAAGGAAATTAGACATACAATGGAAGTACAGAAAATCCCAATGAGATGGATGCAAAGAGGCCCATTCCAAGATTCATCATAATTAAAATGCCAAAGGTTAAAGATAAAGAGAGAATCTTAAAAGCAGCAAGAGAAAAGCAGTTAGTTACCTACAGGGGAGTTCCCATAAAACTGTCAGCTGATTTCTCAAAAGAAACTTTGCAGGCTAGAAGGGATTGGCAAGAAATATTCAGATTCATGAAAAGCAGGGACCTACAGCCAAGATTGCTTTACCCAGCAAAGCTGTCGTTTAGAATCAAAGGGCAGAGAAAGAGCTTTCCAGACAAGAAAAAACTAAAGAAATTCATCATCGCCAAACCATTATTATATGAAATGTGAAAGGGAGTTATTTAAGAAAAGAAGAACATCAAAACAATGAACAATAAAATGGCAAAAATACGTATCTATCAATAATTGAATCTAAAAAACAAACTAAGCAAACAGAAAGAACAGAGACAGAATCATGGATACAGAGAGTGTTTTGATGGTTATGAGATGGGAGGGTGGGTGGGTTAATGAGTAAAGAGGTGAGGGGATTAAGAAGTACAAGTAGGTAGTTACAGAATAACCATGGGGATGTAAAGTACAGTATGGGAAACGGAGTAGCCACAGAATTTATACACGTGACCCGTGGACATGAACTAGTTGTGAGGATTGCCTGAAGGAGCGCAGAGCACTGGGTGGAGGAGGGCAAAGGGGGAAAAAATCAGGACAACTGTAACAGCATAGTCAATAAAATATAATTAAAAAAGAGTTTCTTACATAACTTTTATAATGTACCATTGTTTTGAGTACTTTATATGAATGGACTAATTTCTACCCAACGCACCTATGATGCAGATGTTATTATCCCAAGTTTACAGATGAGAAAACTGAGAGTAGGAGGAATTAAGTTTTGTTGAAGTCACATAGCTAGTAAGTGGCCAGGCAAACTGCCTTAGTCACTACGTGCACTCCTCTTAGATGTTTTCTACGTTGGGATATCAAGCTTGTTTGTTTGTTAGTTTTGTCCCCTGTTTGAGCCTTTCTGGAGTCCAGAGTAAACTGCATCTTCTTTCTGCTCCCGTTATTTACTATGTGACAACAAGCAGGTTTATCATCCCATCCCTCAGGAGCTATTGGCTCACCCAGGAGAGCTCTGTGTGGAGCACAGAGTGTACATTTTCAAAGCTTCTGGTTCACTCCTCGTGTTTCCAAGGCAACTCTCCCTGGTTTTCTTAGACAGAGGGAAAGGATAATGGAGCAGTCCTTCATGAAAATAAAAGCAGCTCTCAGCCCTTTCAGAAAGGCCCTGTGCAAACCTAGGAAAAAATATGATTTACTTCATGGGTACCAATTTAAGCTGATGAAATTGGACAAAGGCTGCGGGATGAATAAATGATTAGTAGTTTCCGTCATATTTGAAGAACACTTTCTGTTTATTCACTGCACTAAAAGCTCCTGCCTCATTCAAACAACCCCCAAACCTACACACTAATCACATATCAAGCTTGTCTACACCCTACCACTGTTCCAGCCTTTTCCTATTGACCCAACTCTTCCCTTAACTGACTCAATACTAACTTTCCAATTCAGCCAGATGGTGTTTGTCACCTCAGCAGCATTTCTCTGGTGCATTTCTGAGGTCTACCTGCATCCCAACAACCAGGAGAGCGTGTTCAACAAGCAGATATCTGGGCACCTTTGCAGCTACTGAGTCAGAATCTCAGGTGGTGGAGCCCAGGAATCTGCACGTTTAACATGTGATTCTTCTGCACATCAGAGTTCAAAGACCACTGCTTTTAGCCAATGTGGTTCTCAAACTATGGTGCTCAGACCAGCAGCATCAGGATCACCTGGGAACTGTGGAGGTGGAGCCCAGCCATCTGTTCTAACAAGTCCTTCAGAGCCGGTGTGCACGGATTGCCAGGCCCCACCCCCCACAGTTTCTCATTGGTAGATCCTGTGTGAGCCCCAATAATTTGCATTTCTAACTAGCTCCCAGTGATGTTCGTGCACCTGGTCCAGAAACACCACTTTGAGAACCACGGCTCTAAGTCAATGTTTCTCAACTCTGGCTGCACCTGGGAAATCTTTTTGTTGTTGTTAGCTAGTACTTTTTTTTTTTTTTAATTGTGGTAGGCCCTCAGTAGTTACTGCTGAAGTGAAGGGACATCACGTGAGAGGAGTCCTGGCCTGGGTATTGGAGACACAAGCCCTGACCCGACTTCATCTTGACTCAAGCGAGGTCTTAGAAAAGCCTCTGGGAGTCTCCTCCCGTCCTGTGTAAGAGGATCAGACTCAATCTAGATTTCAGTGATTTACACAACAGCACTGTGAAATTTTTCTCACATACCTGGACTCGTTTTTTTAAAAAGTCATGCTGCCACGGACTCGTTTTTTTAAAAAGTCAACTCCCCTTTTGTAGTTTATTTTGACAAGGAAGTTTATATCACTATCATTGATGGGAAACTGGTATCATTTGCCATAAACAGAAGATAACCTTAATAATAAATGTAATGAACACAAACACAAAAGTCCCTGCCTCTGTACTCCTGAAATTGTCTTGTGCATCGTTGTGTGCACCCCCAGCTCTGAGGCACAGAGCTGGACCGTCTCTGAGTTCTATCGTTTTCTGATAAGACTGGGCTGAGACAGGGGTGGGGTGGGAGTGTGCACAGCTTCAGTTCACTTTATACATTTACACCGTCCTCCGCACCGTCTTTGGTCCCAGTGGTTGGGTAATAATATTGTGGATCATTTGAAACCTTAACATTTCTATCCTTTTTTTTTTTTTACAACAATTAATCAGTGATTCTCTAGTTGCCAGTATGCAATAGATAATGTCTATATCCTCATTTTTTCCTGAGGAATGAGCAAGTGGTAAGTGACTTGTGTAAGACCAGTGGAGTGACTTCTACACGGCGGATGGAGTGTCAGAAGTAGAAGTGATGTCAGACTATAGAGTCATGTGAATGACCTATTTCTTCTTGGGATGAATGTGGAGATTGACTGAGCTGACCAATCTCACAATAAGGACAGTGACAAGGGCCCAGTTCTGCCGGCTCCTGCCTCAGTGGTGTTGGCTTCAACAAAATAGATCCAGCTTACTCAGGAAATGTGGGTGTGGTTTGCAAAAAAACAAATGTGGGTGTGGTTACAAAAAACCCAAACAACTTAGCCTAGACCTCAATTTATTTCTACCTTTCCTCAAAATGCTGTGAAGAGATGTTAGATAATGCTGAATAAAACAGTAAATGTACTAAGTACTGGCAAGATATTTATTCACAGGAGAGAGGGTTTAGATTTTAGAAAGGAAATATATTACATGAAGCCAATTGATCATTCATGTTTAACTTTCTGCTGAAGAGGAGACCGACGCTAGGGAAAGCAGGGCTCATGGGGGAGCGGGTTGCTGTTGCCTCCCAGATGGAAACTCACTGGCTTCTTCCTGTGTCCCCCAGGCTGGTACAACCGTCTGTACATTAACTTCACGTTGCGTCGCCACATCTTCTTCTTCTTGCTCCAAACTTATTTCCCTGCCACCCTGATGGTCATGCTGTCCTGGGTGTCCTTCTGGATTGACCGCAGAGCTGTGCCTGCCCGCGTTTCACTGGGTAAAAGCATTAGATAAGGTGTGGTAGGGTGGTTTGTTGTTTTTTTTTAAACTGATCTCTCTGTAAAGAAAAAGTAAAACCGTTTTTCCGAGTTCTTAAGTGATGGGCTGTCAGAATTAGAAGGAGGAGCAAATATTCCCCCTGTTTCTTGTCTTCACCACACTCCCATGCTACCCTCAGTTTCCTGGGCTACATTAAGAAGACCATTGGAGCTAAAATGACATCAACTCTGCTCGAATCATCTCACGAAGACAGAGCCTATTTGGGGTATAGACCTCCACTCCCGTCAGTGTTAGATCTCAATACTTTGATATATAAGACAATTTCACAAATGCCAAAAACTTACTCTGTAAATACAAAAACTTGTTTGTTGGCCTTGTTTAGACAGACTGAGGTTTGGAGGTAGGCCCCATGTGATGTGATTTCTGGGAAGGAGAGGACTATACTCCCTGGTGACTTGTGGTTTCAGTCCTTCGCAGACACAGAATTCCAGAGTGAATATTTACAACTAATTATTGTAAATTTGGACAAAATCAGGTTGGGCCCTGAGAAATGTGAGGGCTTGACCAGCAGGGCAGTGTGAAGGGAACTAGCATGATAGACGCCCAGGAATTTCCAGTCTTCGTGGACTTGGAAATGTGAATTAGATGAGGGAGAGTGTGCTCATTCCTCCATTCCTTGTCTCCGTGTTAACCCCACATCCGAACAGGTTCTTTCTGCAGCACTGCTGCCCTTGTCAGCCGCTGCGCAGAAACCCGGTGTCCCAAGTGCTTACAGTGAAAGGGGACAAGCAGCAGGCTGTCCAGGAACGCAGCCTGGCTGCTTGTGGGGCAGACCCTTGCACCTCTACAAGGTGGAAACGCGTCCGGGGATTTCTCGTTTGATTTAAGAGATGGAGGATGTAACATGGTGACTCAGTGAAACGGGAGGAGGCAGTTGTGCACCCTCATCAGCGGCTGAACTAAAAGCTGGGTGTTGCAGGTATCAACACGGTGCTGACCATGTCCACCATCATCACGGGCGTGAATGCCTCCATGCCCCGCGTCTCCTACATCAAGGCCGTGGACATCTACCTCTGGGTCAGCTTTGTGTTCGTGTTCCTCTCGGTGCTGGAGTACGCAGCCGTCAACTACCTGACCACGGTGCAGGAGCGGAAGGAACGGAAGCTGCGGGAGAAGGTGAGAGAAGTTTCCTTCACTTCCTTGTCGGAGTCCAGGCTGCTAGGAGGATGAGAATGGGGGTGAATGGGGGATGCATGTTGAAAAGGGAGAGGCTTATGCAAACAGAGAGTGATCCGTTTTAGAATAGGTTTTAACATCTTCCATAAAGGATCCCATGAGGCAGAAAGTCTTTGGACAAAGACTAGGGACAGAAAGACTTGGGGTCTTAGGCCTAACTCTGCTATGTATGCTGGGCCTTTTTCTCATCTGTAAGTATGTAAAAAAGAATCTTCACTCCTCCTTCCTTCCAGGGTTATTGTAAGGGTCACATAAAATAAAGTATGTCAAAGTTGTTTTGAAACTGTAGGGCTCTAGACACACATAAGTATTACTATTATTATTGAACATGTCTAGAGAAAATGCCTTCAGAGCCTATGGCCAGATAAGGCAAGAGTTCTGGAATAAAAAGCTCCTTTATTTATCAGTGATTTGGCTCAGTAAAAACTCAGCCACACGTGACCTTAGTCTTTAGGGTCCTTGGAAACACTGTACTGTCTATGCTGTACGGCAATGACGCACTAAACTTCACTGTGTTACGAGATCGAATGCGAACGGGGAGTCGAAGGGAACGTGCCTGGGCCTCGACACAGGGCGGGTCAGTCTGTTCCATTCATATCCGGATTCTGATTAATCACAGCGAAAAATAAAATGCCAGCTTGTTACCCAATCATTGCTAGTCGCTGGACTAATCAAAATGGGCATTTACCTAAGAGGTGTAGCATTCAGGGGACATGCAAGTCCCACGTTTATGCCCATCCAGGTTGGCCGGCAGCTCCTCGGCATGGGGAATTTTAAATTTTAGGAAAAGGGGATGTATTGGCTTTTCAGAAAGTCTTTCAAAGCTCACGTTACACGTGTTAAAAATGTCCACGTTGTCTCCAAGTGTGCTAGATTGTTTCAAAATTTTATTTAAAATTCTATTCAAACCATTTTTACTTCGGCATTTGCATATTTGTTCAGATTAATAATAATCTGTACATTGATCATTATCAAATGACTTTGGGTTATATGTAAACACTTTTGAGTTATAATCTGTTAGACTTCCCTGTACAGAGCCGCTCAAAAAAATAACAAAGGCTTCATCCAACAAATATGGGCTTATGAAATGTTAACTGCAAATGTAACTTGTACTTGGGCAGTTCATTAACCTGCTACCATGAGTTGGGGCCTGGTCTTTGCCAGTGACAATATGAGACTGACCAGAGAGAAATGGGAAAACCACACGGGGAACACGGTCGGGCCCCAAGCCCAGTTGCCTGTCTGTGAGAACAGACACCGGGAGGTGTGAGCCCTTCCCCCGCTGCTGGGAAATGAGCCACTTAAAGGCTGAGAAGCTGCAGTTGCTGGCAGACAGACAGTGGTGGGAAGGCACAAAGTCTCCCTCCTGCTGCCCGGCAGAGAAGCCATAACCGTGAAAATGGCCCCCAGGGGAGAGGAGGTTCCTGAAGTTGGAGCCAAGGAACACCTGGCCTGGGGTCACCTTCCAAGTCTGCTAAAAATGAAGATTCTGGGGCTGCATCCCAGACCTACTGAGTCAGAGTCTGGGGATGGCATCCTGGAATCTGCATTATTAATAAGCTCCCAGGTGACTCTGATATTCCCTGAAGTCCACTCTCTACTCTGCAAAGGGCAAAGCTGACTGGAGCCTGCTAGGCTCACCCTGCTTCAAATGGGGGACCCACGTTGCTTCCGGTCAAATGCGGGGGGTGGGGGTGTCTGCCTCCATTGCCCGAGCTGGAATGCTTGATTATCCAGCCCTGTTCAACTTGCCAGGAGCTGCTTAATTTCTCTTAGAAACATCATCTTTGACATTTCCTGATTCTAACTCAAAATCTTTGGAGAAAATGTTTCCATTTTAGCAGGATGAATTTCCGTTTAGAGAGAGGAAGAGAAGTGAAGGCCTGTGCCTTTAACACCAACGACCACAACAAAAGGCTCCAGTGACAACAGGTCACGGTTTAATCAAAGTTTGGGTGTGATTATACCGAAATGCAAATAATTGAACAGATGACCTCTTACTGACCTTTTATCCCTAAGTCCATGAGTAAGTCTATTCTAGGAATGTGTTAATGTACTACCTAATTATTAATGTACTACCTAATTATGGGATGAGACATAGGAAAAAATAATGAAACTATCATGCCTGATTGAAAAAGTAGGCCCCAAACCACAAAAGATTTCAAGTGTAAGAATACTTCAAGTAATTCTACTTTTCCGTAAATCATCCTTTTAGTTTTGCATTCTTTCATGTTATCCATTTGAGTATTTCAAGATTCATAACAATAGAGGGCAGGCCGTGAAACGTCATCATCTCACTTCCCCAGTGGGAACCCAGGGGCCTCTGCGCGCTGAGAGCCGGGCCAGAAATCAGCCAGCAGGCTGGGGAGAGCACACCCGCTGCCCACCGGCGGTGCCAGGCCGGCCGCACGCCTTTGGCCAGCACCGCCAGTGCAGCGCCAGCTGGAAGCCCTCCTTTGCTCACTCAGATTGTGGGAGAAGTTAAGCAAAACCATTTCCTTCCCTCCAATTTATAATTCATAAACATTTTCATACTTGCAGGAGCAGTGTAACGAAATAGATAATACACACCATATGCCTGCACCGATAGCCTACGTTGTTAACATTTTGCCATCTCTGTGTGACCTCTCTCTGTAAACACAGCCCTGCTGGTGTAGAGGAACCGTTTAAAAACACGCTGCAGGCATCATGACCCTATACCCTCACGGTAACTCTTTAGAGGAAGAACAGTCTCCCAGCACGAAGAGGTGGAGTGCAACAACTGGAGTAAGAATGTATAGGTTTAAAGTCCTGACTCCGAGACTAGCTGTGTGATCTCAGGGGAATTGTATAGCCTCTCTGTGTCTTAGTTTTGGCCTCTGCAATTGTGGGCATTTGGACTAAGTCAGCGGATCTAGACCCTGGCTACATAATAAAATCACGTGGGTAGGCTTTAAGTTAGTCTGGAGTGGATCACGGGTGTGGCCACTTTAAGAGTTTCCCAGGTGACTCTAATATGCAGCCAGGGCAGAGAAAACCTGGGCTAAATGATCTCTGGGGATCCTTCAAGCTTTGCCTTTCTGTAGTTCTCAGTGGCCATGGGGCTTTGTTCTAGGCCCTGGCCACCGGCTCTGCCTCTCTCACAGGCCTGACCATGCCTGACACCTTCCTTTGTGCTTGCCACCCGCAGTTCCCGTGTACGTGTGGAATGCTTCACTCGAGAACCATGATGCTGGATGGAAGCTACAATGAGTCTGAGGCCAACAGCTTGGCTGGGTACCCGAGAAGCCACGTTCTGACAGAGGAGGAAAGGCAGGACAAAATAGTGGTCCACCTGGCCCTGAGCAATGAATCCAATTCCTCCAGGAAGAAGGACCTTCTGAAGGGCCAGATGGGTCTTCGCCTCTTCCAGAACACCCACGCCATTGACAGATACTCCAGGTTGATATTCCCTGCCTCCTACATATTTTTCAACTTAATTTATTGGTCAGTGCTTTCCTAGAGGCTCCAGGGCTGTGCCTGGGAAAGGGCCTGCACTTCTGTGGGGCCTGGCCGGCCACTGGCACTGGACCTGCTGGCCGTGCCCCCCTCAGCAGGCAGAGCAGCAGCCCCTGGACTCCTGTGAGCAGCATTCCCGACCTCATGGGTTCGCCCCTCGTTCATGCTGTGCTCTGCCCCACTTCATGTCTCCCTGGGATTGTCTTCTTCTGTCCTTGTGTGTGAACAGCTTATGAGAGCCCCTTCCTATAGGAAAAGATTCTAATGCCTTCCAGATGTTCTGAGACCCCTATGAGGTCTAGGATTGAGGTATGAAAGAAAGGGGGAAATGAAGGGCAAGCTGAGGGGTAATCTGGATAGGAGATGGGAAATTAGGATAAAAAATAGTAATAAAACACCTGTAAACACATACAACTGGATTAAGTGCCTACCCAAGAAGGAAAAAAGGTTAGATTCAGATAGGAAATCATTTGATCTGGATGAGTCTGGCAATTGACATGATCTTGCAATTTAGGGGACATTCCTCCATCCATTCAACCATTTATTAACTGTAGAGCGCCAGGTGCTGTGGAAATGATCAGGTAGAGACGTTCTCTTTTCACGGGGAGAACTCCTCTAAGCCTGTGCTCATTCTACATAAAGCAGAAAGCTCTTCTGCTCTCCTCCCACCCTCGACCCCCGGGTACCCCCCACGCCCATCCTGTTTGCTGGTGCTTTTCCTGCTAGGTCTGTCTACAAAAGCATTTCCTGTCTCCTATGAGGCCCTCAAGAAGCCAGCTCATTGCCCTCTCTTGGAATCTCCATGTAGGAGAAGCCTAGCGCTGGGGAGGGACAGGGACGGGAGAATTAGTGACAACAGAACTTGGGGGCGGAAGGAGGCATGGGTCTGCTGCGGAAATTTATTTCAGATGTCATCTTCCTTCCCTCTCTAGGCTTCTTCCCCAGCAGGTGTCCTCAATAATCCCCTTGCCCAGGCCCTGTCCCCACCCCGGGACACCCCCCAGCTGTGCCAACCAGAGTGCCGCACACCCTAGAGTAATTTCTCCCTTACTCCCACAGGCTAGTGAGTCATTCCTCTAATGCAGCTCAACTCAGGAAAGCAATCTGATTTATTGACTCTACAGTATATTGTGAATGACTATTCCCCTTAACTCTGTTTCAGGTGTTTCCTAGTCAATGTAGTAGAATCTGTAATTGGTAGAGGACATGGTTTTGAGAACGGGACATTTTCTTTAAATCCCAGCACTTGGAATTAGAAAGCTGTTCTTGGACGATCAGCCTTCTAAATCAGTAAGATTTCTTGCTTACTGAAGGAAGTTCTGCTCTTTTCCCCAATGGCCCTATCACCTTGCTGCTCAGAGTCTAGGCGTCCGGTGCCTTGGTCAAGGGCAGACAGATGGTGGCCCTGGCCAGGGAGCTCCGTTGGTTGGAGCGCTGTCCTGATGTGCTAAGGTTGCAGGTTTGATCTCCAGTCAGGGCACATGTAAGAATCAACTAATGATTATGAATAAGTGGAACAACAAATCACTGTTTCTCTCTCTCTCCCCCTTCCCCCCTTCCTCTCTCTCTAAAAGACTTTTTTAAAAAAAGAGTAGACAAGTGGTACAGCCAAAGAGAGCATAAGCCTGCCTTAAATCAGGTACACACCGGCCTGTGGAATCTGCACCACAGCCCGCGCCTCCCAGGGGCCGGATTCTCAGCTTCCGAGGACTGGAGCACACAGGGACACCAGAGCCTCAAGAAGTTTCAAGTCAGGGGCTGGTAGCTACCTGGTCCTCTCACTCCCTCAGCATGACTGACCGCACAGTTGCTCTCTGCACCCCAGCTTCTCTCCTCCTTCCCCGGGGTCAGGCCCTCTCCCAGTCCTCTGTTCCCATAGGCACTCCTTGTGCGACCCTGGTCCCAGACACTTGCTTCACTACTGCATGGCTCATGGTGAAGACCCAGCTCATCGTCTCCAGCCACCGGCCCTTATCTGAGCTACGGCCTCCAGCTTGCTGGACCAGAGGCTGTGTGTTTCAAGAAGCTTAACTCTCGGTGCGATGGGCTCTGGGAAACAGTATGAATTAGATTACCTTGGACAACTACAAGTTCAGGAGGTCCCCAAGACCACTCTCAGGTTTAATAATTCTCTAGGAGTTTAAGGATTTGGAGAAGAAATGTACATGCTAGATGTACACGTAGAAGAGGAGACACTAGACCTATGCTATCCAATATAGTGGCCACTAGCCATGAATCTATTTAAGTTTAAATGAAAGTTAAATAAAATAAAAAGTTTAGTCTCTCAACTGCACTAGTCACATTTCAAGTGCTCTGCTCAATAACCACAAATGGCCAGTGGCTGCTGTATTGTACAGCGCAGATCGATAGAACATTCCCTTAATCATAGAAAGTGCTATTCGTGATTTAGATGAAGGAGTCAGCCAGAGAGGAGGCCTGAAGAGGCAGGAAAGTTTGGGATCGCAGAGTAGAGGGTTTGTGGAGCAAGTCACTTGCTTTGGCGGATCCCAGGCTATGGGAAGAGGAAGTGAGAGACGACAGACCCCCCCCTTTCTAAACCACTAGAGGTCAAGGCAGGTGGCTCATGCCAGTGCTAGTGAGGACAGCTTCCCCTTCATGGAACTGCCTGGCCCAAGGCCACTGGATTTCCCAGGCTCATGGACAAATGAAGAGTGGAAGTGTGTAAACAAGGATAATTTGGTGGGACAGGCATCTGGATTTGTTGAGAAACCCTTGCTCTAGAGACTCAATACTAAGTCACAATACTGCTCAAAGAATGATAATTGCATTGTCATTAAATATATCCTATTACTTTGTTGTCTTATTTAGTTTCAATGCTACTCCACTTCTGACTACATTGGCTTCATAAATTGAGGCTCATGTAACATGGTAGTCTGTTCACACTTAAAAAAAAATAAAGATGTATTTTTAATTAGCTCATGTATTTAATTGGAGTTAATTCTATAGCAGACATATAGGACCCCAAGTGGCATTTTATCAGGTGGGAGACCACGACACCATGACACTGTTGTATTTACTGCAGAGCCACGCTTTGCTGCAGAGCAACGGTGTGGCCCTGTGTGAGAACAGTGGACATTAAAGGAGGAAAGAGGAGACAGCAGTAGCAGTAGGAAATAGGAACTAAGGAAATGCCGAGCACATGAAAATTCTTCGTCCTGAGGCAGGAAGACAGAGGAATAAATATTATTTTCAGGGATGCTTGAATGATACTTTGTTTCACTGAATCTAAGACACCATCAAATGTAAGTAAGATGCACCCATATTTTATATACCACCCACTTTTTCTTTAAGAAAAATTTCTAATTAAATTATAGCATGTCAGCCCTGGCTGGTGTGGCTCGGTGGATTGAGCATGGGCTGGGAACCAAAGGGTCGCCAGTTCGATTCCCAGTCAGGGCGCATGCCTGGGTTGCTGGCCACGTCCCTAGTATGGGGTGCACGAGAGGCAACCACACATTGATGTTTCTCTCCCTCTCATTCTCCTTCTCTTCCCCTCTGTCTAAAAATAAATTAATTAAAAAATATATAGCATGCCAATGATTATAAGATGAACCCTGATTTCACCAACATTAAATTGTGAAAAATATGCATGTTAGAATAAAAGCAACACATATTATACAAGAGCTGGTGATCAAACATACTTCTTTGACGCCAAGGAGTCAACATTTATTACACACTTGTCTTCAAAGCTTTGTGCCTGAGTGGGGAGACGGGGGTTGTGGCAGATAAAGAAATTCATGGAAAACACCTGTCAGTCATTCACCAGCTTGCACGGTGGTGCGCGTGGTTCCACGGAGGGAGAGCTCACAGAACTCGGGGAGGAAGTGCCGACTGTGTTAAATCTTGAGCGATAGATAGATGTAGCTTCATCTAGTAGAAAAGGAGGGGTGTGGTGATTGTGGGGGAGGGGAAAGGGTAGATGGAGGTGGAAGAGGGATAAATGGTGATGGGAAAAATTAAATAAAAATAAAAAATAACCGGAGAGGAGGGAATGCTAACACGGCAGAAGGAAAGCTCGGGTGTGTTCAGGGGACAGTGAACAGACACCCTATAAAATGTACAAAAGTCTCGGGTTCTCATCCTTCTGGTTCCATGGCCTTGGCGTGAAGGGTTCTTTTGGTTCGTCCCGCTCAGAATAAACCCGGGGAAGAGATGCGACTGGTCTGGTCTGGGCCTCGCCTGCCGACGGTAACCAGCGCTCTGTGCTGCGTGTGCGTTTAAAACGTACGGTTTCTTCAAAAACGCTTTGATTCGGTTTGATCTTTTTGTAACCATCTGTAGAAGGGAGACTATGAATTAGAAAAATGGAAAGCAGCTCAGTGTGAGGGAACAAGTGAGGCAAGAAAATCGTGGTAACAGTCGCGGAGGAGCTTCGTGGTGTGGGTTCAGGCTCGCGTGAGAGCCGCAGCCTGTGCGCCGACCTGACGGGCGGAGACGCCGGGGCAGCAGAGGGTGAGGGGCTGGGGTCTGGCAAGCCAGATGTCAAATAAAACGTTATAAACCGTGGTCTAAATAAAGAGGAGATGTCCAATAAAAAGTGTACATGATGGTCTAAAGTTGTAAATGACATACCTGAAGTGTGGGGAGAGAAGGAAGGGCCGACCAGAGAAACAGGAGAACCAGGAGACGGTTGGGCCGTGGAAACCGGGAGGAAGGAGACTCGCGTGGAGGGGCCTGGGGCTGCGCGAACGACGACCGCGAACACTGAGAAGGTAGCACTGGCTGCGTGGCTCAGTCGGGCGGAGCATCGTCCTATAAACCGAAAGGCTGAGGATCCGATTCCTGGTGTAGGCACAGGCCTGGGGCGAGGGTTCCTCCCTGGTCAGGGCACTCGCCAGAGGCAACCAGGTGATGTTTCTCTCTCTCTCTTAAATCAAAAAAAAACATACCCTTGGGCGAGCCCTGGCTGGTGTGGCTCAGTTGGTTGGGCATCGTCCTGCAAACCAAAAAGTTGAGGGTTCGATCCACAGTCAGGGGACAAGCCTGAATTGCAGGTTTGGTCCTTAGGTGGGGCATGTGCAAGAGGCAACAGTTCGATGTTTCTCTCCCTCTCTTTCTCCCTCCCTTCCCTTCCCTCTGGAATCAATAAAACAAAAACAAAAACATTTTTTTAAAAATTGAGAAGGGTTTTAAAGACGGTGAACAGATGTGGTAAGATGGAGACCAGAGCCCAGGGAGGGTTAATGCGCACGTGGGCGGCTCTCCTTGGTGGAGAAGAGGAGCCCTGCTCTCCACTGCATGCGACTGAGTGAAGTACAAGGAGAGCTGCCCAGAGAATTGCTGCTCTTTATTGTGGAAAGGCTCTTGTTTTCTTGGTGGATTTAAAAATAACACAGTGGCATACTTGGCCTAAATGAGGGTTGTGGTCTCCACGGTTCGTTCCATGAATTATTATATTGGAATTTAGGGGAGTGGTCCAAGAACAGCGATTATAACCTGGTCACTGGCACTGTGGACAACATTTTGAGAAGCAGCAATCTCGAGGACTTGTAGCATCCTTTGTCCCCACACATGGGGTCAGGAGACCGTGCAGCCACTGCCTCACTCGACACAGAAGACAGGAGAACCGATGTCAGAGCACCTGCACTGTGTGACGGGGCAGGGACTGAGTGCGTTCTCCGTGCTTGTACCGTGGCGAGAGCGGGATGTCCGGTTCCTAACCCAGTTCTCACGTAAAGCCGCTGAGGCAGGAGGGCTTTCCCTACGACATACCCACTGAAGCGTGCTGCCTTCCACAACTGTGTTCAACATACCTAGCGAGGTGGACTTCACATAAAACAATTCTTTTCTCATAGTATTTTCAAGAAAAAGGTGATTTATTCCCTTACTTAGATGGACAGAGAAGGTCTTGAGAAAGAGTAGGAAGAAAACCCAAACTTTTCTGGGTTGTGCTGAAACAGGTCAGCAGAGTTATTCCCACACACGGGTAGCGACCTGGAGTCGAACTAGGACACAATGCCGGAGACTGGCCTGGGGGCAGGCAGCTCTTCAGGCAGCCAAGACAAAGCCCTGTGGGTGTGCACCACCTTTGTGCTGTTGTAGGAGAGGAAGCAGTTTTCCTCCATCCTTTTAGGGTCCCTGGCCTTGTCTGAAAATTAAACTGAAAAGGACAGGTTAACAGGAGGAAAGCATACAAATTTCTAATGTGAGTTTTACCTGATATGGGAGCCTTCATACAAAAATGAAGACCTCCCCCCCACCCCAAACACTTAAACTTGAGAATTTTTATGCTAGATTTGAAGAAGAGTGGAAAGTTGTGGAAAGATACGACAGGACAAAGGGTATGAGATGAAGGCGGCAAACGGGGGCAGCTGAGCCAGGCCAGCATGTCCCGGTGGGCGCTTCACTTCCCAGGTATAGGGAGGACTTCTCACGTGACAGTTATGACCTGCTTCAGGAGAAGGTCAGAAATTCCTTCCAGAACATGCCATATCTCATATTCCTTCAGCCTGAAATATTCCATAGGCCAATATGACATATTTTGGGTCTGTGTGTCCTGAATTCCATCACTGTTTAAATAGTATATTCATTTAATGGATGCAAAGCAGTCTTCATAGACCCACCACCACCGCTGGAGGTTTCTTTCATTTTTCATTTCATTGCAGAAGAACAGATGGCTGTGGCAGGGGGATTAACCCTGGATTGGAAGCAGCCTATATTCCCCCCCACCCCCCCACCAATCACTGGGAAATGTGACATGAATTAAAATGGTACCCACAATCCCCGTGGTGTGGCTCAGTTGTTTGGGTGCTGTCGCTCAAACTGAAAGGTCACTGGTTCAATTCTCGGTCAGGGCACATGCTTGGGGTACAGGGGTGCATACAGAAAGCAACCAGTTATCGATACTTTTTTTCTCCCATTGATGTTTCTCTCCCTCTTGTTCTCCCGCCGATGCTGGGAAGGTCCTATGTCCCAGCCTGTCCAACCCCCAGAGCCACCGGTGGGCACCTGCACCAGCAACACACAAACAGTCTCCATTAGCGGATTAGATAAAACACTCAGTCCTCACCCTCAGGCCTTCCGATGTCATTATGAAATGGCATTTGGGTCAGCCATCGAGAACATTAGTTTAAGGATTTATTTTATCTATCTATCTATTTATTTATTTATTTACTTATTTTTATTTAAACAAAATTGAAAAATAAACCTTGGCTGTAGTAAGCCATTGTTTAACCTGGCCGGTTTATGTTAGTGAATGCTCTTCTCTACCTTGCCCGTTTCCCCAGGGCATCGGAAATTTTAACTTGCACAGGACTAACCTGGGAACCCTGCTGAATGCAGATTCCAACGCGGGAGGTTTGGGAGGCGCCTGGGATGATGCGTTCCTAACCAGCACCTGGAGACGTCCTGCTGGGGGTCTGCAGACCGTGCTTTGAAGAGTGGGGCCCTTGAGACCCCTGCCCGTCATTTACAGTTGAGACCGATTGTCACCACACCTCTGTGACATTTCCTGACGTCCTCTTCCTTCCCAAAGCAGAATTTATTATTACCTCACCTGTGTTCCCAGAGCATTTTGTGCCTTTGTGCATTGAGGCGCTTTATGTTGTGATTATTGTTCCTAACCAAAGCTCCCCACTCCTGGCTGTGTGTTAGTCACCTAGGGAGCTTTGGAAAAAACCTCAGTGCCTGAGCCCCATGCCCAGAGTTTCTGATTTTATTGCAGGCCCATTTTTT
Organism: Micronycteris hirsuta; assembly: GCA_004026765.1. Lineage (NCBI taxonomy): Eukaryota > Metazoa > Chordata > Mammalia > Chiroptera > Phyllostomidae > Micronycteris > Micronycteris hirsuta. The sequence goes on along the minus strand of PVJI01006747.1, from coordinate 35,314 downwards.
AAAAAATAAGACTAGCTTTTTTTTTTTTTTTTTTTAAGGCTAGTAGTAGTCTGAAATGACTTTCTCTGGGAAAGTATTGTCTCAACTTGCTTTGCGTGGCTTGCAAACTGTGTTTTCTGGGATCTAGTGGGGTTACTGGGGGTGCTTCAGGATCTACTCTGGGGGTGGGAGGTAGAATGAGCGGGAATGAGCAGCATGTGTGGGGACAAGGCAATGGACCTTGCCAGGGTGAGCACAGTGAAGAAGGAAGACGAGCCACTCTTCCAATTTCCCAACAATTTGTTCATCCTCATTTTGGGCAAACTGACCAGCCAAATAAGGAATTCTTAACTTACTATCACCAGGTGCTTTTATAGGAAACCAGTCTTTTAATTCTTTCAAGAACCTGGTGAACTAGGGCTTACAGAGGAGATAAGAGCGGAAAATAGCAAATGACAGGGCCAGGACTGAAACTGGGATTTTGGCCTCCATTTCTTTTCACTTTTTATAGCTCCCTGCAGGAATCTAACGGGGAGAGACACGAAGTTCCAGTCTTCTCCTATGGACACTCCTCAGATCAATCTGCAAGGCACCTGGCTTCCTGGTCGATGAAATGGGGGTCGGAGGTGGGAGGGACAGGCTGGCACTGACCACACACAGAGCGTGGAGTTTCTGAAGCTGAATTTGCCCAAACTGCCTGGAGGAAGTTTCCAGCCCCAGGTCTTGGTCCTCTGGTTGCCAACCCTTTTCTGGCCTTAGTCTTTGTCTACGTTTTCCTATCCTTGTGATAAAGAACAAAACTCAACCAAGTAAATTCGAAGATCTCATTGGCTTTACTAAACAATTCCTGAATTGGGCAGCATCCCATCAAGCAACTAGCAGGGCATGCCGGTGAGCTGGACAAAATGAAAGGTTTTTGTCGGCAGAAAGACTATGAAGTTGAAAGAGTAGATTACTTCAGGCAAGGACATCGTCCATTAGGGGAAGGCAGAGGGTTTTACCAGGTAGGAGCACCTCACTAGTGCAGATCTGGACACTCCAGACAGGTAGGTTGAAAATTCTGCTCCTGGGCGAGGCGGACACTTCAATCGGCCCAGGCATTAAGTTTTGGTTTGATGATGTGGCTTAGCAAAAGTGACTCCACTTTGGCCTATTGTTTCTCTTTTTAACACCCAGCATCTTTCCTTTTCCACAGGAGAGCACCACAGCTCTGACTCGGGTGGGAAGCTGGCTGCGGCTTGCGCCGTATCTCCACCTCTCCCTCAGTGCCTGCCCTGCTGCAGCATTTGAAGGGCTGCAGGAATAGCCACAGACCATTCCTCCTGATAGCAGACAGAGTGCATGAGGGTAAAAACTGCAGCAGAGGATGCAACCACAGATGTAATAAGCCCTAGAATGTAAGCTCCTTAGGGCAGGAATTTTGTCTATATTCTTAGTTGCTGTATCTCAGGTATATAACAGTGATATATAGCACAGGATAGAGGCTCAGTAAATATTTACGGAAAGAAAGAATGAATACTACTCTTTATCAGTACATCTATGTGTTGAATTCTGTGCTAGGTGCTTTACTTATGTCACGTCATTTCCTGTTTGCTATTGATATCTTATTCACATTCAGTGTGGAAGCGGGAGCCTGGAGATCAGAGGATGCATGCTAGCTGTGACCTTGAGTACTTTACTTAGTCTCTCTGAGCTGTGGTTGCTCTCTCTATTGGAAGGAAGGAAGAAAGGAAGAAAGGAAGAAAGGAAGAAAGGAAGAAAGGAAGGAAGAAAGAAAGAAAGAAAGAAAGAAAGAGAAAGAAAGAAAGAAAGAAAGAAAGAAAGAAAGAAAGAAAAAAGAAAGAAAGAAAGAAAGAAAGAAAGAAAGTTCTGGTCTTTTAGGGTGGATGTGAGGAGTGAGTTAATGGGTCTGAAGTACCCAGTCCAGTGCCTGGCCCAGAGAAGATGCAAAGTAGGCGAAGGCGAGAAGAAGGAGAAGGGATGAGGAGGAAGGAGGAGGAGGGGGAAGAAGGGTTGCTAAATTTTAAGTTTGCCAAGCGAAAACATTTAACACCACTCCATAACCGAAAATACCGCCTTCATCTGTTATCACAATCATTTCTAAAACAACAACAAAAATTTTAGCGCTGAAAGTGTAGGAAGAGATCGTCTCAGAATATATAAAATCTTTCATAAGAAAGCCCATTTTGCACTTTATCCTGACATTTTCTTCAAAGGACAGATGAAAACTTCATCTTCGACCAGATAGCACCGTTGGGGACACCTTTCTAAGGGAGGACTTGTTCTTTATTTTGCAGATGAGAAAACCCCAGAGAGGCTGAGTAACTTGCCTAAGTTTTAAAGGAAAAACGCTTACTTAAATACCTTCTTTTGCCAGTTTCAGAATTCAAATTAGTGAATATACAAGAAATGACATAAAATGGATGACAGTGTGCGACCTGGGTTGAGATTTCTTGCTTTGGCTAGAGATGTCATTCCCTCTGCCCTCTGACCCATTGGGACACCTCTGAATACCTAGGCTTTGGTACTTCAAGTGCTCTCTCTGAAGTGGGACCTACAGGTAAGGTGGCCCACCTTTCAGCGTTCTTCACTGAATCATGCTTTTTATCGAGTTTCCTAGAATGTATTTCTGGTCTCATGAAAACTCCTTTGAAAAAATTTACTTGATGTTGGAGGGCGGGGTGGCTCAGAGCAAGTCACTCCCAAAATGTACTTTTTGTGGTATGCAGGTTATTTTGAGCTAAAGGCAATTTTAGCTTTATCCTCAAGAGGAGCTCCTGCCATTCCCTTGACTACCTGGAACCCGAATCAGGGGCCTTGCCTATAACAAGAGATTATTAGCAATAATCTCTTTTGACCCATGTATATGGCAGGGCAAACTTCTATTTACTAAAGATCTGCTCTTCTTATCAGCCTGCAATGACCCTTTGAAGACCACAAGGCATCTTAGCTCATCACAGGCATGTTCTATACACATGTTCCCTTTCTGTTTCGGGACCTTCCGGGCATGCAGGATCCCTGGCTCATTTATGCAGAATTCCCATACATATGTATGTGTTAATTTGGTCATTTTTCTCTTGCTGATCTGTCTCACACCTATTTGATTATTAAGACAAGCCGGAAGAACCTTGAGAGTAGAAAAAGTTTAGTCCCCCCACTCCTCACCACGTCACTGGATACCATCAGATTTATGCATTTGCTCCCTGTTACTAGCTGAATGTCACCTACACCAGTTTCAATTAGATTCAGCTACAAGTAAGAGAACACAAGCTTCAGAGAAAGAAGTTTGAAAGTGGCAATCCAGTTTGGACTAGCAGTTCTGCTCCATGTGGTCCACATGAAGGACTGAAAACTCTGGCTCTTTCCAGCTTGCTGCTGGTTGCCTTAGAGTATGGCCCTGGACCTCATGGTCCAAGACAGTGGCAAGAGCCCTAGCCATCATTTCTGCAATTGAAGAAGCAAGATGCTTAAAGGGATAAAGAAGGGGAAAGGAAACATGGCAGCTATCTTCCAAGGAAAGTTCCAGGAGACTGCCATGTACTTCTTATTGGCTGGAACTTGGTCCCATGGCCACATCTAGCTGCAAAGAATGCTGGGAGGTGTATTTACTCTGAGTAGGCATATACCTAACTGAAAACAAGGAATTCTGGAAGAAAGAGAAAAACATAGTGCAGGAAAGAGCAGTTCCTGCCATACCATCCAAGGACACACCCACCAGTGTGCATGAAGCACCAGCTGGGAATTGTTAGGCAGTTCATAGCTAAGCACAAAATGTTTGCCCATTGCCTTCTCCCTCCCTCCCTCTCACCCAGATCCTTCTTGCTTCTATCTCAAGTGTGAAGCAGACAGGTCAGAAACAAATGGGTCTTTCTAAGACACTGTGCTGATGCCAGAAGCTTATGTTACCACTGAGCTCAGAGAGACTTAGAATGTTTTATGCCCAGAAATAGGATCTGGGCACCGAGTCCCTGCCATTGTTTATTTTGAAAGGGGGCAGGATTTCTTCTTTTCCTCCTAACTCTGGTGAATTTGGGGGCAAGCCACTGGGGTCAGATCATCCAAAGAAATTCTTCTCAGGACAGACTATGAAGGCCCAAAACCCCTGTCCCACTGACTGCCCATCCGTTTGTGTGACTGCTCCCTGAGCTGCTCTCTGCAGAGGCCCCGCTGGCTCTCCTCCCCTCCCCACATTCAAAGGGGCCTTGATTACTAGATTCAAGAGGGCAAGATAAGGTGTCTGGTGATTCTTAGTCTTTTCCCGAGGGGTGGTAAAGTGTTTGCCTGAGTCACCTCCATCCTCTTAGTCAACAGTAACTGCACTGTTTTGAGATGTCCTGCTGGCTTAAAGGATGTAAATGCGACCACAGGGGAGAGTTTTGAATATCCTTAAGAAGTTGAGTCAGTAAGCAAATATGATATATGTGTGTTAAAAGAAGAATAATACCAGAGTGAGATAAATAGCTGGAGTTTATTGTTCTGGAGATTATTTCTTGATAAAAGAAACAAGACTACATTTAAAGATAATGTTGTGAATAATAATGTGTTACTATAATGGGTTCCTAATCTAGACCATTTGAGGGCCTGATATTCAAGTTATTGCTTACCTGAAGGCTGTAATGTCAAGAACAAAGGCATGTTTTGTTTTCTACATTATTCTGCTCTTGTTCATAGCATGTTAATCAATAGCATGTTAATCAATAATTAATATGCTAAAGTAATTGACATGTCTAGTCATATCTGTATTTCTGGAAAAACTACCTTTTAATAAAATATTTTAGATAAATGTATAGCTACCTACAGCTTATAGTTGTTATTGAGGTGTGATTTACATACAGATCTTAAGTGTACTGTTCAAGGAGTTTTAACGAATGTATATACCCATTAACCCCTTCCTATCAAGAGATAGAACATTTCTGATACCATATAAAGTTTTCACGCCCCATTTCTTTCTTTCTTTCTTTTTTAGATTGTATTTATTTACTTTTTTAAGGAGGGGAAGGGAAGGGGAAAGAGAGGGAGAGAAACATCAATGTGTGGTTGCCTCTCGAGCGCCTCCTACTGGGGACCTGGCCCACAACCCAGACATGTGCTCTGATTGGGAATCGAACTGGCAACTCTTTGGTTTGCAGGCTTGCACTCAATCCACTGAGCCACATCAGCCAATCATGCCCCATTTCTAATCAGTCCTTATATTCACCTCCTTCTGACCTCACAACTGCTGATAGGAGCTCTATCACCATTAGATTTGTTTTGTTATTTCTAAAACGTTATATAATGGAATCATAAAGTGTGTGCCCTTTTGCATCTGACTTTCCTAACTCAATGTAACATTTTTAAGATGAATTCATGTTGTTGCATGTGTGTGCATTTCACTCCTGGTTGCTGCTGAGTAGTGTCCCATTGTATAAACAAACTATAGTTTTTTTACCCATCCTCCTGTTGACAGACATTTGGATTATTTCCAGTTTGGAGAAATAATGCTTCTTATAATGGTTATAATAAATAATAAATCTATAACTTATGAATAACAAAACTGACAGGTGTATGCGTGTGTGTGTACCTGACTCAACACAGAAACATAGTCATCTGAGATAGATGTTCAGCTACAGCTCAGAGGCAGCAAACATACAATTTGAACCTTGTTTTGGGTGGATACAGGACTGAGAGAGGAATTTGTAGAAATTGGTAGGATAACACAAAAAATCACCAGTCTATGAAGCTTAAAAGTTGTTACCTACCAATTGCAACTAAATGAAAAAAAAAATAGGCTTGGTATGAAAATGTATGTTTACAATTTAGAGATAAGTCACTTCTGATGGACTATTAAATACTTCATTTTTCAGAGGAGAAAAATCTTGGACTCTTTGTTCCCTTATGTGTAAAGGGAGGCACTAATTCCTACCTAGCTCACTTCACAGGGTTTTGTGAGAAGCACAGGAGAGAACACACGAAAAGCATCTGTCAGAATGAAGTCTTCTGTGTAAGTACAAGGCGGTGGTGCTGCCCATGACAAATTCAGTTTCCCTTTGAGAGAGGACAGGGGACCATTTTACAGTTGTCCTGCACTTTTTGTTTATGAACTCACTTGCCTCCCTAAGAAGTAGGTACTAGTACTGTTGTCATCATTCCCGTTTTGCAGGTGGACAACTTGAGACCTGGACAGATTGACCTCCAGAGGCCACGCAGGTGTAAATAGGATAGCTTGGCTTTGAACCTCAGTGGAACTGGCATGGATCTGAGCTGTTACTACTGTGGCATCTGCCTTTCTAACAAGATGTCATTATATCTCCTCCTACTTTCCAGTAACTGTCTTTCTCCACAGCTTCTATATCCTTGTGGGAGGGTTGCTATATTCAAATTCTTTGGCATTTTATCTACTAGATGTAACAGAAGGAAGCTGAAAAGTTTGCCTAAGGTCTTAATGATTTCTCATTTTGGTTTTCCTGAAGGCTTGCAGTGAGAGTGCTGGGTCAGCCACATTCTTAGTGCAAACTCTGTACGTAGGAGAGCATCGGAGCCACCCCCCAGACAGAACAGGTTCAAGGTGCTCCTACACATGCCTCTCCCCCAGGACACGCAGCGTGCTGTCCAACTGAGAGGTGGGAAATGCCCTGTGGTATTGAGTGCTAAGCACGGAGCAACCTCATATCCAAGGCCATCTGGTCATTTACTCGATGTCTCTGTCCTTACTGCCTGAGCAGGCTGGCCTCGCTTCCTGTAGACTTGCCCAGCCCCTCAGCCTCCCCCTCCTTCTGTGTGCGAGGCTGTGTAGGAACGAGTGGGAGAAGCACCTTGCATGGCTGGATGGGACAGGTGGGGGTGGACGGAGCAGAATTTCTTTTTCTTTTCAGTTTTAAAAGGACAGAGAACCACTGATCAACACCTGTACATGAACCTGAAAGTAAAGCATGTTTTTTAAGCAAAATAATCATGGTCGTCTAAAAATTGTAAGTCCCTAACACAGAAGTTTCAGAGCATGAGCTGTGGAAATGTCTAAAGTTAGGTGGAGCTTAACTCAGCAGCTCCTGAAACTACTGACTATTCAACTCAAACGCCGACTGAGAAAGCCACCTGTGCTCTATGCACGATTAGAAGCGGACTCGTGGACTGCAGACCACATCGCCGGGACGGGATGGCTCTGCCTGCAGCACTGACTGAAACAGAAAACGACCAGATGTACCCAAATGAAAGCGATGCAAATGAGAACCTCCTATGACTTTGTGGCCATCTGGAGAAAGCAACCAAAACCAAAGAACACATCTGAACCTGTTTACTGTTGGTAAACGAGGTAGATTAACCTGGGGAGCCCCAATCCCTTTCCCAGCTGGAATAGTCACAATTCTAGAAGACCCCTCAGGTAAGCCTGGGCCTCCAATGATCAAGGACTGAAATCCCCCCAAACCTATGATATGTGTTCACATCTGAACTGTCCTGGATATTCTCCTGGTGGCATGGCCGAGTACGGAGTACAATTCAGGGTAACTTCAGAAGCTTCTAGGGAGAGTCTAACCCTAACCCTCAGCAGGCAGAAGGTGAACTGAAGTCTGCAAAAAATTCATTTCACTGACTCTTTAAAGATCACCAGTATTTCTTATCTCCTAAAGCAAAGAACAAAGTCATTTGAAAAAAATGGAGACAAGAATACAGTCTGAGGCTTGCTATTTTGTTCTTAGTTTTTCAACAGATTCAAAGAGAGAACGGGATTTGTGTTAATTTATGTGAAGGCATTGTATGTGACCACAGTTAGCCTGTGAGTCGAGACAGTCACAGGCTGGGAAAAGTCAGTTGGACATTAGATGGTCCTTCTTTTCTGCTGTACATTTGCCCATGAGTTCAATTTAAGCTTATCACATATTTTATTATAAATTTAATTACATTCTTTCTTTTCTTCAAGAGTTGAAGAGTTCCAAATGTGGCCTCATTCAAAGAATTCATTCTTCCCATTGCCAAAAACTCCTGTATTTCATTCAGATGAATCAGTCCCTCTAATTAGCAGGGAATAATCTGGAACTAATTAGTGAAAAGATCTGAGCTGTCATCAAAATGCCTTGAGCAATGTGTTAAGTAAGGAGCCTGGGTGCCACATAAAATCATTTTACAGTCCAGTGACTTCAGAAAGGGGAAGGAGCACAGAATCAGTGGGACAGCACAGGTCTGGGACCCAAAGCAGGAATTTTTCTGTGTATTAATGGCAAGTCCTGGGGAACAAAGGTCAGGGTCTGGGGGCCTCCGCTTCCTCACCAGTAAAGGGAAAGTGACCTGCTGTGCCCACTTCCAGGGCTGGTTCTGGGCCAAACGGAACTGAGAATGTGAAATTGTTTTTTAAGTGCCAAAGGACCATTCAGTTGCAAACTACTACAATTATTCAGTAGCAGTTGGGTTGTTTGGGGGCAGCGACAGAAGTCCCTGTATTTTGTATTCCTCCCTCAGACCATGTGATAGCACGGAGGGGACCCCCCTCCACCCATGGTCCTTCCTAGCAGGCCCCATGAGGGCTCCACACGGTCACTGGGGCTTTAGGCCCAGAATATCTCATGGCTTTTCCCCTTCTCCCCACAATATTTGCCACAGGGGTTCCCCCGGGTCATGACAAGCAGATCAAACTCCATCCACAAGACACTCTTCTTGGGAGGGTACACTTGAACCTGGAAACCTACGTGTTTCAGTAAAAATTAGACTTGGAAGCAAATAAAAAGTTGTGTTAAGTAATTTTTCTATAATTCCAGCAGAGGGAGACAGGGCTGTGTTGACTCTCCCACAAGAATGCAGTTGAATTTGAAGGTTTACAATATGAGAAGGCTTTCTTCCTTCTTTCCTTTCTAATCAGATGATGGTTATCATAATCTTAATATCTCTGGGTGGAGAAAATACCATTACAGTCATAAAGACCATTATGAATTCAGCTGTACTCCAAAATATACTTTCAAAGTGGGTTTGCATTGCTCACCGGAGACGCTGGAGCATTTGGAAACAGCAGTAAAAACTCGTGCAATCAATTCAGCCTCCAGATGCTTCCCAGCTGTGGCAGGAACCATTGGTGGCTGAGCCAGCATGCACCCTGTTTTCCCCTCTCTTGAATTAGAACCTTGGGCTTGCCCAAGCTCCTGCTCCATCCCCACTCCAGAGGGGGTCCCGATTAGTCTAAGTCAGTGATTTTCAACCCTTTTCATCTCATGGCACGTGTAAACAAAATACTAAAATTTTTCATCACACCGTAAAGTCTATATTTTTTTGTTGATTTGACAAAAAAAATAGGTATAATTTTGATTCATTCACACCAGATGGCTATTGTTGTGTTGGCTGTTGTCATTTTTTAATTTGACAATCTAAGGGAAAAGAGGGCAGTGCCCCTGACTGAATAGTCAGGTGTTGAAAGGTTTAAAAATCCTTGTGGTGCACCAGTTGAAAATTGCTGGTCTAAACTAATCCGAGCGCGTTTTTCTCTGACCAAGTTTACTGGTCCGGGGGGACTTAATGACCTTCCTTGGCCCAGTCAGACTGAAGGGAAGGGCTTATGGTCCACGCTCCGGGAAGAGCTTTGCCCTCTCTTTCTCCCACTGCATTCGAAAGAGGAAACTTGCTGCGGGTAGCCGTATTGCGACCATGAATAAGACAGCCAGAGGAAAAAGGACACATGAAAAAATGGCTTTTTGATGAACCACTAAATCAAACAACCCTGTAGCCTGGACTTCTTGGTTTGTGACGTAATACATTGTTGGTTAAGCCAGCTTGAGGCAAGCCTCTTTTTTTGTAGATACAGTACTTATATGCATTGATAGACTCCCTTTGGTTTCCCAAGGCCACCCAGTGGTCTCCAGTCCATTATGCAGAAATAGTTGGCTGAGACTCACTACTTTTGACTACTTTTCACTGTAAACTATCTACTGGTTTTCCATGGGTCACTTATTGAGGATACTGTTGCATATCATTTCTGTGATGTTATTTTATTTCATTGACACAGCACTTTACAATTATTTATTCCTAGTCCTATATGGATCTACAATTTAGAAGATTACTTCCAAATGAGAGATTGCAGTACAGCAAGTCCAAATGTATCCAAAGCACTACGATAAACAAACAAACAAACGAAGTTGTGGGGCATCTAGGATGTCCATGACTTTGCTGACAATACCTTGTACTTCATAAGCACTCCTCTCATTTCCAGTTCTAGCCTAGAAGAGGGAAAAGTTCTAGTCATCTAAAATAGCAAACAGTGGTATTTTTTTTTAATAGGAGAAAGTTTATTTAGAAAGTCACAGAGGTAGAAGTGAGTGGTAGAAAAAAATGGGCTCAGGAGAAATGTTGCAGAAGCAAAAGAAGGGAACCTTGGAGCTGAGCTGAGAGAAGGGTAAAGGTAAGGACACCTCTGGGGGCGGGGAGGAGCCGGTAGGAAAGGCACAGAGGGAGAGAGCCTAGAGGGAGAGACCCTCAAACCATGGTGTTTGCTTTCAAAAATAGGAATCTTTAGTGTTAACTTCTTTCACCTGCTTTCTCAAGGGTGGGGAATTATGTATTTTTTTTTTCTTACTGACTTCATTTCTAGTTCAATGTTCGTAACCTCTATGTAATTTAAACTAAAAACCACATTTTGTTTTATTTTTTAAATTCTCATCCAAGGATTTTTTTTTGAGAGATAAAGAGAGAGGGAGAGAGAAACATTGATGTATGAGAGAGAAACATAGATCAGTTTCCCCCTGTACATGCAACCTAGGTATGTGCCCTGACTGGGAACTGAACCTGCGAAATTTTGGTGTACAGGATGAAGCTCCAACCAGCTGAGCCTCCTGGCCAGGGCAAAAACCACATGTGGAAAGAGCTTGCAAAGTGGATGTAAGGGTTGCCTCACAGGGAGGAGGAGACCAAGGTGCCCAACTTCCCAAGAATTTTGGGCAAGTATTTGAGGGATTGTTCAGAGAATCACCAGATAATTGGTCTAGGCATTCATTTGACCATAATTATGAGCTATAAGGAATTAAAAAGGAATTTAACATTTCAACAGTATACAAGTCTTGTGCTAGGTGCTGTCATGATAAAAAAGATGAGTAAGACGCAGTGATGACATTTCGTTGTCCTCGGAGCAAAAAGACCAGTACAGTATATGTGAAACAAGCAGCCAGCCACGTTAGCGGCAGACCATGAAATGCTGAAGTTACGTGGTACAGAACTAGCACACTCAGCACAATGGAGGAAGGCTGCCTAGGATGAGTTATGAGCTACCATGGTCAGGAGAGGTTAGCTTGTGAAGGAGAGGAGCTACACAGGATGGTTGGGACTTGGAAGAACTCTCAAAGTGAGACAATTGGGTCAATTATGGTACTGTGTTCAAAAAATTAATGCTATTTAAAATTTATTTTTATTTTAAACATTGCTGGTAAATTTTTCCCGAAATGTATTAATACATGAGCATCTGAAATTGTTTCTTATATTTCCAAAATATTAAATGTATTTATAGTTTTTCCTTAGGAAATAAAAGCATTGGGCATTTAATAGATTCATTTATTCATTCACTAAATATTTTTTATTGAGCACCTACTGTGAGTCAGCTAAGGTTCTAAGCAAAGAGTAAAACAGGGATGACTCACTGATCATTAAAACCTTATTTGGGGAAACCAATAATAAACAAGTATTAATAGTTAGAAATGCTTTAAAGGAAAAGAACAGATACAAAACCTGTTTAAATAGGATGGTTAGGGAGGGCTTCTTAGAAAAGGCAATGTTTAGTTGAGACTTTAAAACTGAGAGAAGTCAGCTCTGGAAAGTGGGGAGCAAATCTTCAGGCAGGCTCCTAGGCAGAGTTTGGGGTGCTCATGGGAATCAGCCACGGTTCTTCCAGAAGAGAACCAGTGGGATATGATATCTATCTATCTATCTATCTATCTATCTATCTATCTATCATCTATTAATCTATCTTCTACTTTATTTCAAGGGATTGGCTTGCATGACTGTGGGAGCCGGCAAGTCCACAATCTGTAGGACAGGCCACTAGGATGGAACTCTCAGATGGGAGCTGATGCTGTAGTCTCAAGGCAGAATTTTTTTGAAGATTTTATTTATTTATTTTTAGAGAGATAGGAAGGGAGGGAGAAAGAAAGAGAAACATCAATGTGTGATTGCTTCTTGCATGCTCCCTGCTGGGGACCTGGCCTGCAACACAGGCATGTGCCCTGACTAGGAACTGAACCAGCAACCCTTTGGTTTGCAGCCCACACTCAATCCACTGAGCCACACCAGCCAGGGTTTAAGACAGAATTTTTTCCTCTGGGAAACCTGTTTGTTCTTAAAGCCTTTCAGCTGGTTGGATGAGGTCCACCCACGTTATTGAAGGTGATATCCTTTACAGAGTCAGCTAATTGTAGAGGTGAGCCACATCTCCAAACTGCCTTCCCAGCAAGACCTTAATTAGTGTTTGATTAAGTAACTGGGTACAATGGCCTTGCCAAGGTGACTCATAAAACCCACCATCATGGCAGGAAACCATCACACCTAACACAGTGTCTAGAACATAATGAGATGGGAGAAGGAAACCAGGTCAAGTGGAAGAGCTAGGCAGAGGTCTCAAGGCCAGAACAGAGACCTTAGCTTCATTCAGGTTCACTGGGGAACTCCAGAACTGTATTAGCAGGAGTGGTATGTCTATTCACCTTATAGCCAAAAGTCTGTATTTTATTCTGCTTTTTCATACCTACTGACAATCAGCAGGATCCAAATTTTAAAAGTAAATCACTCTGCCCTGGCCAGATGGCTTGGTTGGTTGGAGCATTGTCATGCACACACACACACACACACACACACACATGCACACAAAGTTGCAGTTCAATCCTCCGTCAGGGCATGTGCCTATGTTGTATGTTCAATCCCTGATTGGGGCGTATACAGGAGGCAGCTAATCGAAGGTTCTCTCTGATATTGATGTTTCTTTCTCTCTCTCTCTCCCTCCCTCTCTCTCTCTTAAAATTAATGAACATTAAACGAAAACAAAGTAAATCTCTCTGGCTGCTCTCTAGACAATAACATAGGGAGTGTATCAGTCAGGGTCCAGTTGAGAGGCAGAAACCACACCAACAATATGAATAGTGAATATTGAATATGAGGAGTTTTTAACTAGGTACAAGGTGGTTAACTGTTAAAAAGACTAGAAGACTCTAAGTTATGTACACAAGTAGCAGAGACCAGCCTCCAGGCTGAGGGAAAGGTAAGCAAGGAAGGAACTTAGAGACACAGAGGAGGTCCTGCAAGGCCTGAGACTCAGACTCTGATGAGAAGGTGTTGCCGCTGCAGGCACAGCTGCTTGCCATGAGGAGGAAGAAGAAACTTGCTGGGGGCTGCTCCCTGGAACCATGAGAACCTCATGCTTGGGGGACACTACAGGGGACAGGTACACACTACAACCCTTGCTGCCACCTTAAACAACAACAACAACAACAACAAACAAGAAGAAAATTGTCTCTCCCTCCTCTAGCCTAGCAGACTGCCCAGCACCCTACTTTGGTAGAGCCCAGCATCACGTTGGTTGGCAAAGGAGAAATGTAGTTTGCAGAGTCCATCTCTAGTATCACAAAGCAGGGCAAAGAAAGGTGAGCTTGAAGCTGAGAGGCAGTACGTTGTTAACTGGCAGGAAGACAAGGGCAGACACGGGGATGGGTTAGGAATTACTGCAGTGGCCCAGGGGAGATCGAGGGGGCCTGGATGAAGGTGGTGGCATGCAGTTGGAGATGTGGACTCATTCATTGAACGTAAGTGCTTAAAAAAAGACTAGTTTGTATCCTTAACCATTCTCATGAGAAGAGAATGTTAAACATAAGAAAATTCTATGGTATGATTTAAAGTCTTGATATTCCAGAAATAATTCCAAACATAAAGTTTTACTGGTAGCATTTATTAATTTATTTAGTTGTGTGGTGAAAGAAATCAAGACGACATAATAAATGGAGAGGGAGTTCATGTTCATGGAGACAAAGACGCAATGTTGCTAAGATGCTAGTTCTTCCCACCTTGACCTACAGATTCCATGCAATCCCAGTCAACGTCCAAGCAAGTTATTCTATGGAGATTGACAAACTGATTCTGAATTTTATGTGGCAGGGCAAAAGACCCAGAATAGTCACCACAATATTGAAGGGGAAGAACAGATTTGGAGGACTGACTTTAAGACTTAGTATAAAGCTACAGCAATCAAGACAGTGTGGTGTTAGTGAAAGGGTAGATAAAAGATCAGTAAAACAGAATTGAGAGCTAAGAAATAGTCTCACATAGTCCATTTTTGACAAAAGAACAAAGGCCATCCAACGAAGACAGGACGGTCTTTTTGAGAAATGATGCTGAAACAGTTGGACATTCACATGCAAAAAAAAAAAAAAAATCTAGACATAGGCATCTAATCATGCAGCAAATATTTATTGATTTCTACTACTCCGTAAGTACACTCAACCTTTGTTCTCTAAACTAGCTTTTTATGCCTAGTTAAATGAACATCATTTTCAACAATGACATTCCAGACAAGGCCCTAACTGCATTAATGATTCTCCCAACTGAAGGGGAGCAGAATATGCCACCCCCAAAAATGCCACTTTGGCATACTGACTATTCTGAATTAAAGTCATCTGAGGAACTGCCAGTACAATAAGGATGCTTTGACCTTCCTTTGCACCCCTGAAAGCAGGAAATAAATATCCCTTGTGAACGGGGAGGGGAGAGGCATCTTTACGACGGTGACAGGGAATTTAGGACCAAGAGGGCTGTGTAAACAAACTTGTCACTGCTTCATGGTTGACTACCCCAAGCTCAAATCTTCATCTTGTCAATTCTTCACAGTGTTTTTTGGGGGGCATCTAAAAGTTATAAAAGCTTCCTACTTTGGTAATTTCTTTGAGTTTCCTCTTTTTATGGGATTCCTGTATATATGAAACTAAATTTGTTTTTCTCCTGTTAATATGTCTGATGTCAATTTAACTATTAAACCAGAAAGAACCTATAAGGGAAGAAGGAAATTTTTCCCTCCCCCACACAAGGGACTGTCAGACAGATCACCTAGCTAGGCGTTAGGCGACTCCTGATCTCCTGGTTTAAGATTCCATTTCTGGGAGAGCCAAAACCAATTAAGACTTGGTTTGGTGACGTGGGTCTTTGTGCCAGTAACTCCATTTTGGCCTTGTTGTTCTGTTTTTAACAATACATAGCGCAGACCTAATGGCTATTATTAACTTACGACTGGTATTTTTCAAATATAAAAAGTCTGACTAAGTTCATAATACGAATAATACAACTGACAAGAAAATGTAGTTCTTCCTGTGTAAAACAAGGGAAAAAAAGCCTCTTCCTCTTTAGCCCTCCAACATCAGACATTTACAGACAGCCTGCCCAGGTACAGACCCCTGAGCTTCCCCAGGTTTAGCCACAGGAAGGAGTGGGGGTGGGGAGCTGTCCAAACCCAGCCCTCCGCTAAAGCAGTAACGGCTGGAAGCTTAAAACAGATGCAAGGAGGAGCACATTAACGTGGCATACGAGGCAGACCAGCACCTCTGGCACTTCTCATTTTGGAAATTGCTTTGGTCTATTTTTACTTGGTTCATGCTTCGATTTATTAGACTAGAAAATACAGAATTTTCCTAACATATTTATCACATCTGATGAGGAACTAATTTAGACCCGTCAAAATTGTTCGACAGGGACACAGGACTTCAACTTCAGGTCAGAAAATCCCTGACATCTGACGTAGGAGGATTTATAGGTTTAGTGGAAATTGCTTTTTCCTGCTGTCCAGATTACATACTGCGGGTTGTTGGTTTTTTCCTCATGAGTAGACATTCTTTTAATAATGAACAGACCAATAATGTCTTAAGAGAGAAAACGAAGGTCTTTTCCTTTTTGCTGTTTCTTAAGAGAACTGTTTGCATTTGGAAACCCATGCTGCCTGTCCAGAACATGAAAGCTGGAGTCTTCCTTTTGTGGTGGGGATGGGTCTTGGCCACTGAAGGCAGAGTGCACTGGCGAGGAAGAGAAATCCACGAGATGCCTAAGAAAGGCAGGTGAGTGGACGTGTAGGGGTAGAGGATTTGGGGGGAAAGGTGTGCAAATCACGCCTACATTGTTGTTCTGGAATCTTTTCCAGCTTATGGTGCCTAATGTGATTCCTTTTTCTTCCTTTTCCCTTTGTTCTCTTGCTGCCTTCCTTTTAGGAAATTAGAATTATATTTTAGTTTTAAATGATGCTAGATCAGGTACATTGCTATCACTGCATATTCTTAAATCTCTTATGAATTGTCCTAGGTGAAAGGTAGACTTAGGGGAAAAAGAATACAGTGTAAGTACATTTAAAAAAAAAGTAAAGGCAATTATTTGATATCTGCATTCTAGGTTGGAATAAATCTGCAAATTCTCAAATAACCAATGGGACCTCTAATTAGTGAGAATGATTCTGTTCTAATTATTTCTGCTGGGTTTCTGGGTCCTTTAAAAATCAGTTAAAAGAAAACAAAGCAGATATCTTCAAGCTATAATGACTAGAAGAATCATTAGATTGTTCTCTACTAATGAATTGGGAGGTAGCCGGGATAGACCTGCCTGAAGACCAGCTTGCTTGCTTGTTGCCAACACGGTACGTGCCGCCCTGGCCATACCAGCTCGAGAGGAGGGACCTTAGACAGAGCCAGCCTGTCCCTTCACACTCCCTAGGCAGCGGTGATGGCAACCCTGGCAATGTAAATGCACGCCTGCCTGACACTCATCAATAAAGGGGAAAACTGCAGATAACCTAATCCAGTGCTCTCTCTTTATTGATGAGGAAGTAGAGGCAGCAGGGCATTCTTGGCTCTAGTTCTTTGCCAGCCTTAGGTCCAAATTGAGCTTCAGCTTTCTTTAACTCTGGATGTAAATATGGATAGAGGTCGGAAATACAAATTAACATAAAGGGAAATCCAGATTTGTGGAGTTTGGGGCTAGTGGGGGGGCTGGGTGTCTGACTTCTCAGAGCTCCCCTCCTGGGTTTGAGAGAGCCCTCCACATGGGGGCTCCTGAGCAGCTGGCCAAGGCTCATGGCGCTTGTTTTGGGCTGTTGAGCAACATCACAAAACTGGGAGCTGAAATAGCCGCTGGTTATGGTGAGTTCTGGGCACTGAGGGAGATTGCTAGGCACAAGCCACACGCCCTGTTTCTGCCAGAGTCAGAAGTCGCTTGAGCGAACAGTGGAATTTGTGGAGCGGTGCAGCCATAGAGACTATTTGAACCAAAAGAGCTCATGAGGAGTGAAAGCAACAGCAGCAACAAGTCCTACTGGTTCTCATCAAAAACTTCTCAGCCTCTCTCCCAAACCAGAGTTAGAGTGGCGGCTTATTGGTCAGCACCAGGGACGAAGAGAAGTCCTGGAGAGCAAAAAAATTTTCTTTAAAAGGATACTTAAAAGAACTTACAATTTTCTACAATGGAAACAAAGTTTAAAAATGGAAACAAAGTTTTAAAAACACAAAAATCACCCATAATCCCCAAACCCAGAAATAACCTTAACATTGTTGTATACTTTCCCAGTGTGTTTTCCCAAGCGTGTGGGTTGTATTGGAGAAGAACGAGAGCAGAGGCTGGAAGCCTGCTGCCTCCGTGTGAGAAATCTGGTGCATAAGGCAGTGGGGATGGGAATGGAGAGGCCAGGGTGTGCGGAGAGATTTTGAGGAGGACTAACCCAAGTTACGACGTGTAATGGGAGTTAGCATGCTAACTGGACAGTTCACCCAGGACTGATTGATGGACTGGTGTGGGCAGGCCACAGGCGGCCTAGTCAGGGTCTTTATGAACTTTAGAAAGAGGCACCTCTATGAACAGATACACCAGCAAGCAGGGGGCTGGGACTGGACAAGCCCAACTGTCCTCTGTGGCCCCGGATGAGGGTGTGAGAGGGAGGAGCTGAGGATGGCATCCAGTGTTTTTTACTACATATCAGGATTTCTCTGCTTGAGTATTTATTACGCTTGCAAAGAAAGCAAGATCGTTTCATTAGCTAATTCTTGCTTCCTTGTCAAAATTAAGTTCTCTATCTTCTCAGAGATGAAATAATCAGCAAAGTGAAGGGAACTCATCAGGTGCTCTGCTATTGGCTGAATGATCCTTCCTGCAGACCCCTTGCCCATGGCAGCCCCCATCTGCTCTATGTAATCCCTGACAGAGGTTTTCAGAAAACATTGTCCACACTCAGACTGACTGGGAACTACACCAAGGAAACATCAAGAAGAGGCACCATAGGTCAGAACTCTACATTCTCTCTGAGAGGACAGAATGAAAATAGGTGTTCAAAAAATGTACACCCTCTGTTCAGTTTCAAAAGAAACTTGTCTCAAATGTCATCCTATATCATCATAACTTGGGACATGTCTGTACTTCCTTTATAATTTTCCAGGTACACATTTAATAAATGAACTCACTTAATAAGTGAGTGAGTACCAGTTTTGTGCAAGGTCCATGCTAGCTTCTATATGAGGGGGAAGATAAACCCGGACCTTCCCCATCTAACCCAAATTCCAAGGCAATGGGAGCCAAATCTTCCAAGACCAACCTTGCTCCCATCCTTTGGGTCTAGATCCTTTGGGGGTGACTCCTGGCTCCGTCCCTTTTACGTGTTGTCCAAACTGTCTGTGTCTTAGCTTTCTCATGGTCAGGTTTGCCTCACAGGGCTGTTATGAGGGCTAACCAGAGTTACTACGTGTAACAGGAGTTAGCTTGCTAACTGGCAATAGCAAGTACTCAAGCAGTGTCAGTTATTCCTGTTATCATCTGTGTGTCATACTTAAAGGTTAATAATCACACCCCTAGCTGGTAAAACGATGCTAATTACATGAAAAATATTTCATGGTACATTGTAACTTGAATTTAAAAGTAAGTTACAGTGTTTTCTCTCTCTCTCTCTCTGTCATAAGGTCATATACAGAATGGCACAGGTTATTTCTGAGTGGTTTTTGTCCTCTCCTTTATGCTTAAATGTATTTTACAAATTTTGAAAGCATGGGCATGTAAGCAGAAAAAAGTTATTTTAAAATGTTAAACAAGAATATTAAAAAAGACTTTAAGGATTCCATTTACGAGGATTTTCTAGACTAGGATCTAAGCTTCAAGAAGGCAAAGGCAGTGGCATCTCAGAATTCAACACATCTCCCTGTAGTTGGTACCCAGCTCTGATTTAGGCTGGCCCAAAACCAAAAGAAGAACTGGGCCAACTTGATTTCCATTCCAATCCCTGTCTTTCAGCCCATCCTGACTTCATTTTCCGGCACCCAGCTAAGGGGCCGACTCCTTCCTTTATTCAGCTAACATGCGTTGAGGGTCCTTGGGGGTCCAGCACTGTGCAAGATGCTAAAGATAAAGAGGACTCTGCCCTCAGTGACTTGTGGTCTCATCTTGCCCCTGCTCACCATCCACTGCAATGACCCATGGCCCCAGGAGCAGCTCTCCCTCCAGTCTCAGCTCTTCTCCACTCCTGGGACCCCACTCACAGAGCCCACGTTTGTCTCGGCTCCACTTTGCTACAGATGCCATCCGTCCCGATGTGTCCCTGTGTATCAGTCAAGTCCAGGCAGAAAGAGCCTTGCACTCAAAGGACCTAACCAGTAGCTGAATAAAGGGACTCCTTGCAAAGCCGTGGGCAACCCACCAGGCATGCTGATGCCCTCAAGGACTAGGAACAGCAGGAAGCCATGACTAATCCTAGACTCGAAGGGGAAATAGTGTCATTGGCGCTTATTGAAGATACTGTGATCATTTGCAATCACAGAGCAACACAGACGTGGCATTGGAACAGGGAGAGAAGGAGAAATAACACCATACTCTCTATTGTCCTGCCAGCGCCCATTTGGCTGAATCTAAAAGCCGGAGGACCAGGGTGCCCAAGTGATACAGTCTACCTGGCAACGTGCTACTCTCTGTACTAACTGTTTCACGGTAGATTCAGGTTAGGAATGGCATCAATTTCAAGCCTGGGGAAATGAACCAGGGAGATATTTTAGGTCAGACCTCTTCAAATCCAGCCTTCTAAGTAATTAATCCTCCAATCCCTGCTCCTGTGGATACTGGGGAAATGCCAATCAGAAGGTTAAATTAATGCATTGCAGCTTCATAGATTTTTTTTTCTTTTGTATTTTATTCTGGTTAGATTTAAAGCAAATCTGGAGGGTGAGGGGTACTTTGTTTATTTGAGTACCTAGAGTGTCTCTAGCACACTTTTATTTTTAATTTTCATTGTAAGCGTCAAAGACAAAGACCGGAAGCGCACAAAGATGCCCACAGCAAGGCAGGCATGGCCGTGGCCGCATGCACACCATGCCAAAGATGTCTTTTCCCCACACCTCAGCTGCAGTAATTTTCAGCAGGGTCTCCACCCCTGACAGAGGAGCAGGAAGCAGAGGATGGGGGACAGAAAGAGGGGGAGCCACAGCAGAGAAGATGAAAGGGAGCTCCTGGCTCACCTTCTGACTCTCCTGGCCCACTCCCTCCCCACCCCACCCCTACCTCTGGAAACCACCAATCTGTTCTCTGTGAGAGAGGATGCGGAGGGCAACGTGGACTGGCTTTCCTCCTCTTCAACTCCCCAGCTTCTTCTTCCCTTCTTTCCCCGGGCCACTGCCTTCGCTGTGAGCACAGTAATTTCCAAACTTTAGAAGAAAACTTCCTTGTCAGCTGCGTAATGACAACGGCTCCTTCCGTTTGTGTGCCACGTTAGAGTTTGAAAACATGTCTACACACACTATCCCAGGTGCTCCTCGCACCCCTGGTCGGGTCACTGAGCTTTATCTTCTGTCTGTCGAGGTAAGCGAGGCTGAGTCTCAGGGGAAACACGCTTCCTGAAGGCGCAGAGCAGGCAGCGCCTGAGTGAAGACAGAGCCCGCTTTTCTGTCTCCCAGTCACATTTTTCTCCTACAATGACAAAGTGTTTCATCATAACAGAAGAGCACAAAGGACTTAAAGGTAGACTGAGCTGTCAGAAAGGAGGAAGCTGTGCTCATTGGGGGTAAAGTGCATCAGATCAGTAGTTCTCAAAGTGCTGTCTCTTGACTTGCAGCCTCAGTGACATCTGGGAACTTGTTAGAGAGGCAAGTTCTTGGTCTTCAGCCCAGACCTACCGAAGTAGAAACTTTCAGGGAATAGTGAGGTTCAGGAACCCAGGTTTGAGCAAGCCCTCCAGCAGATGCTGACGCAGGCCAGAGTCTGGGCACTGCTGCGTCCAGGGGAAAGGAAGGGTGTGCGAGGCAGTACCCTGGAGGGAACACATGCTGGTGTTGGCATAAAGAGGAGCTGGGAGAGTAGCTAATTGTTCTTGTGGCTTCTACAGATGGTGCTGGTCGGTAAATGAAGGCCATCAAAGCCATTGCAACATTGTTTATAATAGCAAAAAAGACTGGAAGCAACTCAAATTTCCACCAATAGAGGACTGAGCACATGAATTACGGTGCATTCATGTAATGGAACACTATGCAGTGTAGAAAGAATAGGAGGCTTGGGATACTTAGACATGGAAAAATTTAAGGTATAATTAAATAAAGAAAAAAAGAAAAAGAAGAGTTTGTATGTTAACTTTGTGCATAAAAATAAGAAACCATTTGCAACAACATGGTTGATAAATACTACATGATCTCACTTATATGTAGAATCTAACAAAATAAAAAAAAAGCTCAAGACACAGAGAACAGATTGGTGGTTTCCAGAGGTAGGGGGTGGGGAAGGGAGGGAGTGGGTGAAGAGAGTCAGTAGGTGCAGACTCCCAGCTGTAAGACAGATAGATGCTGGGGGAGGTAATGAACAGCGTGGTGACTGCAGCTAACAATACTGTGTTGGATATATCTGGAAGTTGCTAAGAGAGCAGGTCTTAAAAGTTCTTGTCATAAGGAAAAAAATTATAATTATGTGAGGTGATGGTGCTAACTGAACTTATCATGGTAATAATTTTGTAATATATATGTTACAAATATATATATATCAATATATGATATATACAAATATATATCAAATTATGTTATCCACCTAGAACTAATACAATGTTATGTGCCAATTATTTCTCAATAAAAATGAAAAAATAGACCTAAAAGTACACATTTATATTTACTTGTATCTACAAGAAACTCTGGACAGATAAACAAGAAACCAGTAAGAGAGGTGTCTGTGGAGGCAGAGGTGGGAAGCTAACTTCTTACTGCATTTCCTTTTTTGAATAATTTTTTAAATATATTACCTGTTTGGAAAAAAGTGAGAATATATTAAAATGGTCCTATGTGCAATTCAGAAGCAGAAGCACAAGAAGCTGTCTCTCAGAGAGCCAGGATGGTTGACATTTGACCCAAAGGCAAGTCATCCTCCCTTCACAGGATGGGGCAGCTGAGGTCCAGGGTGCCAGGCTTAGCCCACACCCACTGCCTCTCCTCTCCAGTCAAACCCTCCCCAAATGACCCAGGAGCTTTGCAGTTGTTTGGACTTGTTAAGGAGACTTGAGACCAAGAGTTCTCATTCTTGGTCACACATTAAAATAATCTAGAAAGTTTTAGAAAACACCAATGCCCTGCCCTGGCTGGTGTGGCTCAGTGGATTGAGTGCCAGCCTGCAAACCAAACTGTTGCCGGTTCGACTCCCGGTCAGAGCACATGCCTGGATTATGGGCTGGGTCCCCAGCTGGAGGCACGAGAGAGGGAACCTCATTGATGTATCTATCACACATTGATGTTTCTCTCCCTCTCTTTCTCTCTCTCTTCTCAAAAATAAATAAATAAAATCTTAAAAAAAAAACCCAAACACCAATGTACAGGCCCCACTCCCATGCCACCCAAATCAGAGTCTCTGGGGGCGGGGCCTGGATGCTGATGTCCTAGAGCTCCTCGGTCATGGCTCTAAATCACTGTCATGGACCTTCTGAGCCAGTTCATTTATCCAGAAAGCTGGAGAAAGGAAGAGAGATATCCTGTAGCTTAAAAGGAGAGTTAACATATCCCATCCAATCTGTCAAGATCAAGTCTGAATGTAAATAGTTTAATTATAATATGTGATCAAACTGTTATCCTCCTTGGCAGCCCGATTCTGAAACGAAGCCCTGACATCACCAAATCGCCACTGACAAAGTCAGAGCAGCTTCTGCGGATAGATGACCATGATTTCAGCATGAGGCCTGGCTTCGGAGGTATGAGGCGTGCACTCTTCAGGATTGTCTTCTTTCTTTGGGTTCACCAGACTGTGGGCAAAAATCAAGCTAAGGGATCACCCAGGTTTGCCCTCCCTTACTCAGAACTGCCTTGGTTGTGCTTGATGGACAAGGCTCTGGCCCTGCCTGGCCCTGCCTGGTCCTGCCTGGGCTCTGCTGACAACTCCCAGGAGGTGTCTGCTGGTGGGTGGCCAGGCTGAGCTGGCCTCAGGCCACTGCTTCTGGCAAGGGTAGCTTGGATTGGTGAAGCCAGCAGCTGGCTGTGGGAAGGGCAAGCAGGGGAGGACAGGACAGCTGCGGCCCAGAGCTGCCTCCAGAAAATGTTCTGAGTAACAACCTCGGACTAAGTGTAGTCTCATCCGGGAGCTGGCAGGCGGAATCCTGGGTACATATCTGAGGGTGGAGTGTAGACTGCTGGGTTTAATTAAATGGAAACAAATAGCTTGAGAAAATAATCATTTAGCGTGGATGGATGCCAAAGCCCTTTGAAGCTCAGCCTGCCCTGCTGGGTTTCAGCCCTTTTTGTGTCAAGTAGGGTTTTTGCCCTCATGGGTTTTATTTCCTGGCAAATATTTATTTTGGAAATCATTCTCATGCCTTCTGTTTTTTCCAGTTATTTTTACCCAAGAACAAACAGGTATAGAAGTGAGTCTCTATCAGTCCGTAATCTGCTGCTTTTGGGTTCAAACCCACCTTTCCACATGGAAGGTGCAGGTGTGCTCCGTGCCTCCCCCACACACCTGAAGGCAGGGAGAGAGAGGGGCAGGAGTCCACTCCCTTTACAATGTTCTTTTTTTTTTTTTTTTTTTTGACCCTTTACAAATATTAAGTTTTCAGGGCCTAGAAATGCCAAAAAAGTTAAAAATCTAACGATTTCAAGGCCACCCTGGTGTCTAATGTTCCCCCCTCCCCTCCCTGGAAGCTACTCCATCATATGCCAAAGATGCAGACCTGTGGCCTTGGCAAATCATCTGAATATGGCCTTGGTTCTGGGTGCCTACTTACCCAGCGATGCCTTTCTTATGGCCAGACAGAGGCATTGGCTTGTCTGATAAGAGAATGCAAAATCAGGAGGAAAATATAAAAAATAAAGTAGATGACCGCACACTAAGGAGTAACTCCTTAAGTCAGTTCTGGTTCTGACCAGCTTTGACCTCGGTCTTTATAGGACCTTTAGATGAGCACGTGTAACCACCAGGAAGGCTATATACTAATCTCCTTGTTTCAGAGTCACCTGGGATGACTAAGACTGTAAATATATATATTTTACCTTTGCTGGAATACTCCAGGGAGCCAGCCCATGATTCCATCCTTCCATCTGGGGTTTGACTTTAGTGTGGCATGTGGAAACACCAGACCTTCAAATCTGACATGACACTGAGGTTCCAGAGGAAATACTCTTTATGCCTATATTTTTCAGAGTAAATATTTAAGTTAAAAGAATAAATGCTCCTGCCCTGCCCTTCCCACAGGCCCGGCCATTCCTGTTGGCGTGGATGTGCAGGTGGAAAGCTTGGACAGCATCTCAGAAGTCGATATGGTAAGAGCTTCTCTTTTTGGGCAAGGAGATGCACACAGGGCCTGTGCTGGGCCAGGGTTCGGCACCCCCGAATTCACTGGGTCTCACAACTGCCCAGGTGGTGGGCATTTGCACACTCATGTTACAGATGGCCCAGCGGGGTTGAGACACTTGCCAGAAGTCACCCAGTTGGTATGAGCCAGGTGACTAAGCCAGTCTGCCTCCTCCAGGGCCTAGGCTCCTGGCATCAGAGGCTCTTAAACACAAACAGCAGGGTCCACGGTTGCAGCTGCCAAGTGGCCAGGCATATGCTCCTACTGTGGAGTTTATCTGGCTGTGGAAATGCAGAAGAAGCAGAAATGTCCCTTTTTTCCTCCTTTTTAAGGGTTTAGATTTAAACAAAAATAGAACAGTCCAGACCTCCTTGGCTTGCAGGAGTTTTGAGGGCCTTATCTTAGTTTGAGTTCCCCAAGAAGCAGAGTTGAGATAGCATTTTGGCACAAGGAGTTTACGTGGGAGGTGATTCCAGGAGTCAAGAGAAGAAAATGGGAAGGTGAGACGGGGAGGGGAAGGAAGCAAAAACAGCATTGCCGTCAAATTGGTTACTATTGGGGTGTGAAATGCTGTCCCATTGGGGTACTCTGGGAGTCAGCACAAAACACACTTCAGGGTTATCCCAGCTCGGGGGAAGCTGGGGCATTTACCCACTCTCCTCACCTCCCAGCCCCACTCTCTGTTTGAGGCTGCTTCCAGATGCATGAACTCTCTGGCTTTCCCTGTGTGTGGGCCTGGGAGCCCTTAGGCAGAGGGTCAGTTCAGTTCCTTTCAGAGCTGGCAGCTGCTTCATTCCCAGTCAGGTGATTGATGGCTCCACAGGGGTGGAGAATGTGTTGCTGACACCCATTTGTTCAGTGTGTGGGGTTCCCCTCTCGGCCCTCCAACCCCAGGACTTTACCATGACCCTCTACTTGAGACACTATTGGAAGGATGAGAGGCTGTCCTTCCCGAGCACCAACAACCTCAGCATGACGTTTGATGGCCGGCTGGTGAAGAAGATCTGGGTCCCCGACATGTTTTTCGTGCATTCCAAGCGCTCCTTCATCCACGACACCACCACAGACAACGTCATGCTGCGGGTCCAGCCCGACGGGAAAGTGCTCTACAGCCTCAGGTGAGGTCCTTCTCAGCCCTGGCTCTGCGCCTTTCACCTGCATGGCCTTTGTTTTTTCACACCTGAAGCATGGGATGAAAGGCAAATCATTTGTCATAACCATGAAAATCATTGGCTCCACAACAGCTACTTTGCTTTTTGGCCTTGAACAGCTAGCTTCTAACTTTTCAGGAGCTGCCAACTTGTCAGCATCAAGGAAAAGTAAACCTGTGCACATGGGTAATGAATTACTCAGTCTTGAAAAGATACTTGGAAAAACAAAAGATATAAAAAAGAAAATACATTTGGGGAAATTTCTCAAGCTGATAGTTATGATTTATGTTCTATCCTGTGTGTTATATTTCAATTGAAAAACTTTACTATAATAAAAGTTTTATTTCTCTAGTAGGAGTCAGAGAAATAGATAATGCATTCTTTTCAAAGACTTCTCTCCTTTAACTCTCTGATTCCTATTGGTTACATTTTAGAATATTTTTTACGTGTAATGGCGATAGACATAACATACTTTTAGGTTTAATCTGCTTTCTTTGGACAATCCTTTCTTAAGTCTGGACAATCAACAAACAACAAATCAAGCCCTGGTTTGTCGCATTTGCCCATTTCTGTAGCTAGACACCTACCATCATGGCTGATTTCAAGCCATGACCTGATGCCACTGAGTGCAGAGTTGGGAAGAAATGGGGGCTAGCACACCTTGGGATAGTTTTTCCACCGTAGAAATATAGTAGACGCAGGCAACTTCAGAAGTATAGATACTCAAATGTAGTAAACTAGTTAGGAAGTAATGTTTTGCATATTTATTACTTTATTTTTTAGTGTGACTTATTTCGTTTTAAGAATGTTTAACAAAAAACTTGCAAACCTCCTGAAAGCCCTGGCATCAGTCTCCTGAGCCGGTGGGTGTCTAACTCGAGTGCCCTGGGTGTGCCCGCGAGGGGCAGGACAGAGGGGACATGAGCGCGGAAAACCTGCGTGGTCACAATCAAAGTTGTCAGTGAGCCTCCTTGTGCCTGAAAACAGACGATTTTGGTTTTTATTGTAAATAAAATCATGGGTTTGTTAGTTTTAAAAGTAGGGAGGAAGGCCTAAATTACTGAGGACTACCGCTTTGCGATTTATTTTGGGAAAAACACAGAGTGCCTGGGTATTGTCACCTCTGTCAGCAACAGGTTAACTCCTAGAATGCATACTAATATACCGTCCCCCACCTCAGCCATTCATTGATTAATTAACAGAACAAATTTTTATTAAAAGCATTCTGGGGGCCAGGGTAGCACCCAGAGTTATGTAAATCAAGGCTCTGCCAGGTCCTGTCTTAAGCTCTGGTGGCATAAAATGAAGTGGTATGTTATTGCCCTCAGTGTGATGTCAGCTAGCGGAGGAGACAGACACGGAACCAAATGATTAGAATGCGAGCAGAGGTATGGACGCATGCGGCTGGTGGAGGGGCAGGGAGAGACAGGTAGCAGGGTGGTGACTGAAGTTTCCTAGGCACCAAGGTACAGTGATAGGTGTGAGTCCACAAATGAGATGCTTCATCACGCTGGTGGATTTTATTAAGGAAATGTTCAAAAAACAATTCCATGGCTCTTGAACTCCCAGTCAACTTCAAGATATAAAAAAAATCAAGGATGTGGAAGGAAGAAAAGATTTGTGAGATTTTTCTTGGGAGAGAGCTATGGGGACACCATGAGTGGGCCTGTACTGGGACCACTCAGACAGCTGGGTACATGTGCGCCCATGGCTGGGACCCAGTTAGTCAGAGGATAAGAGAAGAGCTGTCTAACCAGCCAGGAGGAGAGCCAGGGGAAGTTTTTGCTGTGGTGGGATCAGCCTGCACTCCCAGTGTTGCTGGGAGTAGTTACAAGTATGGGGAATGGAGTGTGGGTGGGTGAACCAAGAGCGAGGTGGGGAGTAGCTGCTGGAGAATGAAGGTGCCCAGCGGTGGAAGGAAAAGCCTGGGAAAGAAAGTGTCAGATTCAACCACAGAGCGGGCCTAGAGACTGCTCCTTCTAGCAGCCACCTAGACAAGAACAGTCCTGCTGCTATCTCCTTCTCTCTCCTCACTTCCACTCATGCAGGGGGCGATCAGAGATGGGCAGAAACTGACCTCTCTAATGCCAACTTTGTACTTCAGTTGGGAGGAGGAGCAGAAGTCTCAGTTCAAATGAAGTTTGAAGTGTTGGTTAGCACCTTGGAGCAAAATTCTTTTCATTTCTGAACTGAGATGTGTTTCTTTACTTATGAGGGTTTTGACACTCTATTATGTGAGAGTAAGCAGAAAAATCACAGGACTGCCACGTTTCCATTGAAGACAAGGGAAGATCCTCCAAAGAATCACTTTAAATGGACTTGAGGAAGCAAAAACAGACAAGGGTTAGACTACATCACAGATCGTGCTGCTTCAGTGTGTGGCTGACAGTGGAAAAGCCTCAAGTCAGGGTGCAGAGAGCGAGTCTGACAGCCTCCCACCACCAACACAACCCATAGTTTCCAGGGGAAATGGGACTCTCCATTTGCTAATAAAACAAAATCCCTCCCAGAACACAAACATTCCATGCTAAATGCAATGGGTAAAGCAAGACAAATAATTGAATAATTCAGTTTCAAGAAAGCTCTTTTCCTTGAAATTTCCATTTGAATTAAACGTGATTCTTTTTCTTTTTGGCCATCAATTATATATATAATTCCTACAATTTCTACATAGCCAATTTTCTGCAGTTTTAGAAAAAAATAGTATGTTCAGCCCCAGCCATGTTAGTCATGTCCAGCTGCAAGAGTCCCCTCTTGGGGGGGAGAACTTTCTTCTGTGACTGATGATCCATGTTTGTTGATTCTTTGGTGCAGAAGTTTATTTTCCCATGTAAATTCTTGAAGAAAACCACTAGATGCTTACATATTGGTACGATAAAATCTCCCAGTGTTTTTCCATTACTATGGTCTCCATGGAGTTATGCACTAAAAACATCTATGTCTACTAGTGGATATTATCATTATCAATATAAAATATCAACATTGTTAAAAAATGCTAGTTTAGCAACTGGCATTAATTAATATTATTTCTGAAACATTGTACACAGGTATTGATTATTAATATAATCAAGAACAGAACAGAAGAACTTGCATTTATCTTTTTTTTTTTAAGATTTTATTTTTATTTATTTTTAGAGAGAAGGGAAGGGAGGGAGAAAGAGAGGGAGAGAAACAGCACTGTGTGGTTGCCTCTCACATGGCCCTCACAGGGGACCTGGCCCGCAACCCAGGCATGTGCCCTGACTGGGAATCGAACCGGGACCGCTTGGTTCCCAGCCCAAGCTCAATCCACTGCGCTACACCAGCCAGGGCGGAACTTGCATTTATCTTAAACAGGGAAATAATACAGGCACACCCTGGAGACTCTGCATGTTCAGTTCTAGATGATCGCAATAAAGTGAGTCGTGCTCCTTTTGCTGGTGGAAGGTCTTGCCTTCAATGTGTAAAAACTCACATCTGTGAAGCACAATCAAATGAAGTACAATAAAATGAGGTATGCCTGCATTGGTCTCATGGTTTCTTTTAAGAAACAGTATCATAGGAGTTTTTATTTCACATCGGGGTATTGATTGAGACCATCACTTCTTTAAAATCCTTGGCGTGATAGGAGTTAGCAGAGGCATTCCGTTTGCCTCACCCTGACCCTGAGGTTAAACTTAAAAGCTGAAGAGAACTCCGAGGAGGGTATCACTCACAAACGACTCATCTAAACCCTGACACATTGCTTACGGGTCATGAGAAGGAGGCAGTTACCCTGGAAGGAAACAGGCTGTTTCTGTTTATTTTAGCATTCTGCACTTGCATTTTGCATCCTCCGACAACCCGGACCTTGTCTTCTTGTTTCTAGGGTTACAGTAACAGCAATGTGCAATATGGATTTTAGCCGATTTCCCCTGGACACACAAACGTGCTCACTGGAAATTGAAAGCTGTAAGTAGACTTGGGCCCGGCATAGCACCCAGCTCCTAAGTAATTCTGAGCACCTCTGACTTTCAGCAGCTGGAACAGCATGTGATCCTCATTCATCACTGTGCTTCTAAAGTGACTTTTCAGATTGAAGCCAAGGCTAGGGCAATTTTATAAAATCAGAAACAGATGTACGACTAAAATTTTCTATGCCCATAACTGACCCTTTTCATGCCTATGGCAATAGTTTAAAATTTTTTTTTGTGCAAACTAGAGGTTTTGGGGAGTCTCCCAGCGTCACTGCTTAGGGAGGGATGGAGAAGGCGCAGCAAATTCTGGTCTCCTGCCAAGTCCCCGGCTCGACTCATACACACGCTTCAGCCAGAGAGTTCTTTTCTGATCTGTTTTATTGCTGTTATGAATAAGATTTTGCTGAAGAAAGGATTTCCTAGAAAAGTAGGACACCAGGCCCCAGGAAGAGCGGGGCAGGGGCAGCGAGCAGCGAGGTCTAGCCACTGGCATCTCTAGTTCTCTAGTACCGGTTCCATTTGCCAATCCCTGCCCAGCTGCTTCCTCTGATGGGCGTGGTCTGGGTTCTCTACCCCAGCACGTACTTGGTCCCTGAACCTGCACATGACCACTGGCACTTCCCAGCTGTCAATGTCCTAATGAGAAATCTTGTTGCCCCAGCGCACCTTTGTAAGCCTGCCTGGGCCTGTGGCAGTGGGTCAGGTGTCCCCTGGTCCCAATCATCTAGCAAAGAATGCAAGGGCCAAATGGACAGCTCTGCAGGGCACTGAATGTGGGGAGATAAAACCCCAAACCAAGGGAGTGACTACCCACGGCACAGTGGCCGTACACCTGTTCTGCCATTTAAGCCTTGCGAGATCCCTGGGAGAAGATTAGTGTTCTCTCCATTGTACAAGGGAGGGATGTAACTTCCTTGAGGACACAGTGCGAAGAAGGACTAAGCTCGTGGGCTCTAGAAGCTTATTTTCTCCAGCACACCCAGGCATCTCCATCGGGAATGTAGCTTTCTCCAGGTTGTATCGGTCAGGTTCCACCAGAGAAGCAGAACTACAAGAGATACATAGTTAGAGATTTACTGCGAGAAACAGGGTTACGGGAGCCTGGGGGCTGGCAGCAGGTCTCACGTCCTGCCGGTAGGGAATGGGAAGTCTGGGCGCTCCGCGCAGGGTCTGACCCTGCCGTCCATAGGTGGAATTTCTTTTTCTTTGGGGGAACCTAGGTCTGCTCTCAAAGCCTCTCAATTGATTGGAACAGGCCTACCCAGATTATCTCCTTTACCTGAAGTGAACTGGCTGTGTGACTGGGTACTAGAGCCTAGCCCAAGTGGACACGCAAAACAGACCATCACACAGGTTGAGGGTTAGGAATAGAATAAAAGAGAAGAATAACATACAGCCTCAGGAGGCCCTGGAAAAAACTTTTTACACATGAGCAGACTGGACTGGCATCTGTGTTTGGTTTATCTTTGTTCTGCCCGGGCTGCAGTAGGTTTGCTCAGCTGGAGCAAGCAGCGTACTGGCAGAAAGTGGGCAGGAGGCAGGGAATGGTAGTGCCTCAGGGAGTGGTCCTCATGGGGGGCTCTCTTTGATGTTACCCCGGGGTAGGAGCGACTGGAGGCCTACAGAACAGGGACATGTTCTACTCCTGTCTGTTTATGGGCCCTCTCTCCCTAGAACGCAACCCGTATTACCCGAGAGTGATAAAGTGGTGCGCCGTCAATGATGCACCACTATGCTTCGAAAGGCCTAATCACTCTGGGTTGGGAGGCTGAAAACCATGTGCCATTAAATTTTGCCATTATTTAACCATTGTTGATAAAAAAAAAAACCCAGTAATTTCATTTGGTTTCACTGAATAAATGGCAGGCAGAATTGCAGGGTGAGCCCTTTTGCAGGAATTGTGAAGATTTAGATGTGAGAGCTTTGCTGTGATGTCTTCTGAAAGACTGGGGAGAATTAAATTTGTCTTTTTGGATTTTGTTTTGCTTTATTTAGACTTTAGTTTGTTTATTCAGATGATGGTATTACAACCCTAATAGTTTGTGTGGGGAATTGGGGAGGGGGGTGTAACTTCCACAGAACCACATAAACAGGCTTGTCTTCCCACTGCCACGTGTCTCATGCTATCTCCCATCTTTTCAGATGCATATACAGAAGATGACCTGATGCTGTACTGGAAAAAAGGCAATGACTCCTTAAAGACAGATGAGCGGATCTCGCTCTCCCAGTTTCTCATTCAGGAATTCCACACCACCACTAAACTGGCCTTCTACAGCAGCACAGGTGGGCGTGGGGTGGGCTGAGGGTTGGGCAAGTGGTAGCCTGCCTGGGATGGGTCAGCTTCTATTTTAGGAGAGGTGTGAACTGGTTGTCAAGTGAGCAGAGCCTAGGCCACTTGAGTTAGACACCAAAGATGAGAATCCTAAATCAGATCTAGAGGGTGGTAAGAGTTGGGTGCAGGTGATTTTTGATGCCATCAAAGCATCAGAAGTGATAATCTAGAAATATCAGTAAGGACTGAAGCGTAAGCCATGTGAGGAGGTTGATCTGAGACAATCGTGTTGCCATTTTGGCATCGGGCGTCTCCCCACTGATATGATGACCAGACCCCACTCTTCTGAGGCAAGAAACCGTCCAATTTCTGGCCTGTCATTTTCCATTCACATTCTCTCTGCTTCAGCCGGGCCTTCTGGGGTGCTCCAGTCTTAAGCAATCCTCTCTTACTATACTGCTTGCTCAGGTCCTCCATATGACCTTCCTGTGAGCTGCAGTGCAAGAACTACTGGTCGTTTTCCTGTGGGCAATGTTTTTTGAACCAAGGTTCTGGACAGGCTTGCTACCTGCTATTGCCTGAGGGTATGCTCTGTGGTCTTCCCTCTGGTATCTGTGGTTTACTCTCGCCAACCCTCGCCTCTTTCTTGACTAATCACCTTTCGGGATGATTTTGCTCAAATCTTTATGCAGTTTCTATTGCAAAAACTTTGCGTGATTGACTACGAAGGGAAGTGCAAGTCTTCCGATCTAAACATAGGGCACCATTTTACTTCCAGCACATTATGGCAATCTAACACATCTTATCTTCTGTATGTATTGCCCACGAATCTTGGTTCTTTGAGGGACCCCATTCCTTTGGTCTTTAGCATTCTGGCATTCCCTCTTGTCTTAGTTTATTTGGGCTGCTATAACAAATACCATAGACTGGGTAGCTTCTAGACAACAGAAATTCTTTCCCATAATTTTGGAACTTGGGGAGTCCAAGATCGAAGTGCTAGCAGATTCAGTGTCTGATAAGAGCTCCCTTCCTAGTTCACAGGCCACCTTCTGGTTGTGTCCTCATGTGGTGGAAGGGGTGAGGGAGCTGACTGTGGTGTCTTTTATAAGGGCACTAGTCCTATTCATGGGGCTCCAGCTTCATGACCTAATCACAGCTCAAAGGCCCCACCTCCCCATACCATCACGTCGGGAGTTACGTTTCAACATACAGATTTTTTGGGTGGAGGGACACAAAACATTCAGTCTATAGCACCACACAATCGCTTTCAGGAACTGTTATAATTATAAACATTGCATTATAATTGCCCAGGATGCCAGGTTTTCAAATTAATGTTGCCAATTAATGTCCCCACCTGATTTTCAGTCCTTGTTATCTCAAGCTTATCCTGCCTTTCCTTTTCCTTCCATTGTTCTCCCATTCCTCCCCATCCCTCTGTGCCTGTATTTCCCTGTAAAGAACACAAAGGCCAAATGGAAGCATAGCTGGACTGTGATTGCTCACTCTGTTCCTAAGTGCAATCTTGTGTTTAGCTTGGTATTTTAGCTTAAAATATGCTTTCTTTCACAAAGAAACCCAACAGGGGTTGTTCGAATCTGTGCCTCTCAAACTTTAATGGGCACGTGAGTCCTGTGAGGAGCGTTGCTGAAAGGAGGCTCTGATTTCATAGATCCAGGTGCGACCAGGAGCCTATAGCTCTGAGCGCCTAGGCGGTGGTGATGCCGTTTGGTCCTGTCCACCGTGTGAGTGACGGGAGTCTTAAATGGCCTTCTTGGTGACCTTTATGTATAGAACAGGTGTCAATGGTTTCTTGAGATGGATTCATCCAAGGGGTGTGGGTATTACAGTCATGCTGTTCCGTGGCTTTTCTCACCTCCACTTTGTAAAGGTATGTGAATGTTCCAGTGGAGTGTCTAAGGCATTTATGATTCCCTGAATAAAATTTGTTTTATGAAGGAGCTAAATAGCCAAGATGTGTGCTGTCTTTTCTTCCTTGTGACCCCCAGGCTGGTACAACCGTCTGTACATTAACTTCACGTTGCGTCGCCACATCTTCTTCTTCTTGCTCCAAACTTATTTCCCTGCCACCCTGATGGTCATGCTGTCCTGGGTGTCCTTCTGGATTGACCGCAGAGCTGTGCCTGCCCGAGTCCCTTTAGGTAAGGAATATTTCAAGTGCACATTGCAGGCATCTGAAAATACAAGTAATTTCTTCCAGATAAAACCCTTCATTTTGAATTGGCCCTAAACTCCTGTTGGCATTATAACTTGAAACACTTCAAGTTCTTATTCACAGGTAAAGTATAATTATTAAAAATCTTGGTAGAAAAACTATTTCCAGATCCCCGCAGGTGCCCACACAATAATCCCATCTTTAGTCTGTTTGAGCCTTGCTTAGGGTGGGTGATCCTGGCCTGTGGGTGCTTTCTCTGCCCACCTGCCTAAGGAAATCACTGTGCATAACGGGGTTTCTCAAAAGTGACCCGTGGAATCTTTGTAACAGAATTTCCAATGGACATTTTTTAAAAAGAAGAATCCAACGTAGTCAGAATCCTGAGAGAGGACCAGGAACTGCATGTTTAACAAGCTCTCCCATTAATTCTTATGTGTAGTCAAGTCTGAGAACCTACTCGATGAGCATTCCATCAATAGCTGTTTGCCAGCAACCCTCTTCCCCATTTTAAACATTGCACCCACCCAATCACACGCTACTATTGCTGAGATGGTTCGGGGACAGGGTGACCCACCAGGTTTTAGTGAAACTGGATTGGAGCTGGCCTTTAAGATGACCCCAATCCTCTGTGATTTGCTGTTTGCCAAGCAAATGTTCTGAGCTTAATTTGAAATTCTGGGCAAATTTCCACTGACAGATGACCTGTCCGTTAACAGTTGTTCTGTAGCTTAAACAGTTACTGTGCCAAAAAAATAAAAAATAAAATACACACACACGTTCTAATTTTAAACACCAGTCTCTGATCAATGAGGTTACCATCATCATCTTTTTTTTTTTAAAGGTATTTCTTGGTTCTTTTTTTTTTTTTTAAAGATTTTATTTTTATTTTATTTTTAGAGAGAGGGGAGGGGAGGGAGACAGAGAGGGAGAGAAACAGCAATGTACGGTTGCCTCTCACATGGCCCTCACTGGGGACCTGGCCCGCAACCCAGGCATGTGCCCTGACGGGGAATCGAACCGGGACCCTCTGGTTCCCAGCCCGCGCTCAATCCACTGAGCTACACCAGCCAGGGC